>CM076572.1:1055268950-1055512716 GCA_034641835.2 Pinus albicaulis | reverse complement strand
GTTTTTTGCCTCCAAAGAGCAAGGGTCCATGCACTCCTCCTCAACTCAAATGAAATACAAAGGTAAACAACAAGTGAAAGAGGAAGAAGACAATAACGAGGAAGAAAGAGAATTTGAGCTCATTCAAATAAACAGTGGTGAGGAAAATGAGACAATAATAGTAAAATCTCTTTTACAAGACTGTAATGCATAGATCAAAGACTTGGAAGTTGAATTATAAAGGTCAAAGGATCTCATTCACTTCTTGCAGATGCAGAACAAACAAATGAGTGACCAGTTGGCCATTTATGAAGCAAGGGCGCTCAAATATCATAAAGAGGCTCAAATGTCACAAGTGCAGTTGAAGGAATACATGGGCACTTATGATGAGAGTAGTGATGAAGAGGGTAAAACTAGAAGAAGGCCAAGGACTATGCATCTAAGGAAAGCATTGACAAAGCAAAGAGAGGAAGAATCAACCCAAGCACAACAATTTCCTCTCACTGAACTCCTTGCCATGGAAATTGAGCATGATAGGGAATCATGGCTTGAAAGGACCAACATACATCTAGAGGCCAAACTGGATAAGGCCAACAAATACTTGAGCTTGCAAAGGAGAATGACTGAGCACTATAAACGAAGAAATCACTTTGCAAGGAAGAAGCTAAAAACTGCCCAAAATGAGGGCCCGGAACCAAATGAGGAAAAGTACCAAGCTAGGCTTGGTATTTTGGCCCAATATTCCTAAAAGGTGTCCAAAACCTCTTGAGGGGTCTCTCCACAAATTTCGAGGAAAATTGGACAAATTTTTGTTTTTTCCAAATTTTCGCCCCTAGGAGCGCAACACCCTAGGCGCTACACACAAAATTGGTGCATCCTAAGCTCTAAAATTTCACATTTTTGGATTTTTCACATCACCAATAGTCTACTCACCAATTTTCAGTTCATTTGGAGCATTTTTACCCCCTCAAAAGGTAAAAAAACATCAACAATTTAACCTTTCTACCTCCTTTTCAGACCAGGTGCTACGCACAGAGCAGTGTTGGGAGATTTTATTTTTGAGTAGGTAAATAGTAGCCACTCGGCATAACGCAAACATTTTTGAAAAGTAGACTCATCAGGATTTCCAATGAGCCATCAGAGAACCAAATCCGGTGTCGGGAAGACCTCCAAAAGACTTATGCAAAAAGGCATATTTCTGTGCTACTCCCCTGGCATTTTTTCACTGTTTGACACAGTGCGCTATGCTCCTGTAGATGACTGGGAAAAATGTGCGTTTGGCAAGTTTTCTCATGATTTTTAGGGCCTAAAAGTAAATATAATTGCTATTTTGGGCTAGAAAAGTTATTTTGTTAGATATTTTTGTGCCTTGGGCCTTGTAAGGCCTCAAGGACAACTTAGGATATTTTTGATTGGATAATAGGCTTCTAGATGCTCTAGTGGCCTCTCCTCTTCCTTGTTTGTTATATAAGGCATGAGGATTCATTGTAAATATGGGAACTTGATTTTTTTAAGAGAAATACATGGTTTTTGAAAGTTTAAAAACAATTTAGTGTTGTGGAGCTTGTGGATGGATTGCCTTGATTGATGGTGATGAAGGCTTGCTTGCAGGATCCCTGAGTTTAGTTAATGGTGATGTATCTTTCATATGTTCATGTTTTTATTGTTTTAAATATGTCCATATTTCTATTTTTCAGTAGCTCAAAAGAGTATAGGATGAGAAATGTTGTTTGAGGCACCTCAGTCCTCCTGTTAGCTATTGTTTTCATGTTTCTTTTGTTGGGTTGGCTTAAAGAATTCTTCATTGCTCCTTAGGCCCACCTAAGCTTGTCTATTTCATTATTGGATGAGTATGCTAGTTTATAAACATGATTAATGGTAATCCCTTCTTGTTTAAGGCTATCTAAACTCTGTCTTGAAATCTCTCTTTGATGTATTGATTGTTAGGTTAGGTCAAAGAGGTCTTGTTTCGATCTTTCCCTTTGAATATTCTTATCAGTTTGCCTCGAAGTTCTTTATAGTTTAATGAATGATGTTTAGGCATTCCCTATTCATTTATTGATGCTATTTGTTTCTTATATTTTTTCAAATCTTGAAAGTTGAATCATTGAAGTTAGATAAGTTGTCTTGCTTCTGTGTTCTACTGGATTGTTTATCTTCAATGTTCATTTGTTTAAAATTATTTTCACTGAGTAAATTGTGTGCCCTATCTCATGATTAGTATATTTTGCTTATCAATATTAAAGAACTCCCTATTCATAGATATTTGACAAAGGATTTAATTTCCCTTTGCCCTACCTTGGTTCCCAAACTTATTGTCCATTTCACCTCACACATAAAATTAAAAGATCCATTAACTACACTATATTTTCCCTGTGATGTACTCCGATTCGCTACCAAGATATCAATAACTTCATAGACTCCATTGCCCAACTGATTTGATAACCTCTCACTCCACCTATCCTACTTGATCATCTTACCCCAACCCAAAACAAACAAACAAATCTACACTTAACAACTAGACTAAAATCAATCATCCAAAGTGAAAAAGCTCACATCCTTCGCATAATAGAGAGAGACCTCTCTGAGTCCAGGAAGGCTAGGTCCTAGGAATCCAAAGACTGGTCTGATGTTACCCTGTCATTTGGTTTACCAATCTACCAAATCATGGGACACTAACATAATGGCGATCATGGTGGGACCTTCTGAGTTCATAACAATGTAAATACTCCTTAGGACTCCATAATCCCTTCATGAAATAGTATCCTATGATTTTAGCTACTTCATCACTATCACTAACACAATGGTGATCATGATGCAACCTCTGATTTCAGTGACAAACTAAGTATCTCTTAGAACTTCAGAAACCTTCGTCAAATCATAAAGAACTTAACTAATAGCCTAAGAGTAGAAATCTAGCTTTTTCACCATCCTAGAAAAATGATGACCCAACTATGGAGCACTCTTACGGTAAGGGCTACATATAGAAACTCAAAAAACCCAAAAATATTTCTAGATTGGATTTTTTCAATATTAGTGGTGGACCATAGACACTTATCTTCAAAACAACTAAAAATATCCACTTGGTGACTCCACTAGCCTCCAGTAGGCCTTTTAACTTTACTAGTGCCCTTAGGCTCCTAAAAGATTGTGTCGAAATGACCCTAGGAAGTCTAGAATCCTAGTCACACAGTGTGTAGTTTTAGAAAACATAATAGAGGTAAAATTTTCAAAAAAATTTAAGAACATCTTACAGCCTCTTTAAATTTTGAGTTTGAAATCTGGCTTCACAAAGAATCAATACTAGATCTCATCCGAACCTGAACCCACCTACTATAATTGATGACCCAGAAAATATTTTGTGGCAAACTTCTGAAACTGGAAACTTAGCTACTAATACGACCATTCATAAAGCAAGCTATGTACCTGAACATCTTACAGCATTGCAAGATCCCCAGTTTGATGTGCACCATAAAAAAAAACCTTTTTAGGACCAAGTCAAAAAGTAGGATCGACCATACCGACCTTGAGCCCATAGACTTGTAGCAAAGTCTTAGCAGAGAAGCTTCTCCTTCCACGCCACCTGATTTAAAACTTTTCCATCACTTTGGCTCTTTTCATCTCAAGTCTGCTCAGAATCAGTTTACTGGTCCGAGTACTTCTGTCACACCCATTCACACCGCCATTGTGCAAACCACTCCATCTCATATCACAAATCCTCCGCTTGTAAATCCACCATTAGCGCCTATCATGGCAGCATGGTATGCACCCCTTATGTTAGCACAACCATTAGTACCCTTACCAAATGATTACCAATCCAGAATCCCACACTTCACCAGGGCTGAATCCATCACTACCCAACAACATGTAGACAAAATGAATGATGCTTTTGACTACATGGAATTAGAAGAGGAAACCATGAAGATGAGGATGTTTGACCAAAGCCTAGGAGGAGAAGCTAAGAAATGGTTCAAGAGCCTAACTCCTAACATCATACACAATCTCCCTTCCCTTTACCAAACTTTCATAAACAAATAGGAAATCAAGAAAAACCCTCTTCAGATCCTCTTGGAATATAGCAATCTTAAAATAAACACAGGGGAAAGTGTCCAGGACTATTACACAAGGTTCAATAGTGTTTATAACGCACTACCTCCAAACATGAAACCCCAATTAGGCTTATCCTTAGCTAAATTTTTGGAAGGTTTTGACCCAACATGGCCTATCAGTTGAGATAAAGAGAGCCCCTAACCTTACAAGACATGCAAAAGGGAGCTATAAGTGTAGAGGCCAACTTGATTGAAAAAAGAGCTAGGCTAAAATCAGAAAAGAGGGTAACCTACAAAGATGACACCATGCCCTCCACCTCCTCATCTGAATCCAAGATTGAAAAACTCCTTAGGACCATGGAAATAATGATGGAGAGAATAAGCATAAATGAAAGAGCACCACCTAGGGACAACCAACCAAATCCCCAAAACAAAAACCGAAATCATAACTTTAGAAGAGACCCGCCCCAAAACAGACCAAGGGAAAATTATCAACAAATCAGGCCACCCTTCCAAGATAAATATATTGATGAAGGGGAAAGAGATATTGAACAACCAGATGAAAATCATCTAAACTTAATAGGATCTAATAGCGAGGGTGATGTTTTTCTCACAGAAGAAGAACAAGGTTTTTTCTCCTCAAACCAAGATGAAACTAGCTATGAAGATTCCGAAGACCACGAGTTGGGATTATAAAATTCCATAATGGAAGTTCATAGACAATATGATCTTAGGAGTAAGAAAAACCAAGACAACTTGTTGAGATTCAACAAGATGATGAACTTAGTGAAAAGAGTCGCCTTCACTAAGTGGGCCCGCAGGCTATTTTTGGCATAAAGTCTATTTTCAGACTATGTCTATTTTTAGACATGTCGATCATATTCTATGAGTTGCAGGATGCTATTTGTGGATGGTTGGTCAAGTTGGAAAAATAGATGGAATTATATTTTTAGACATATTGGGCAGAGTCTATTTTTAGACTGCCAGTCTAAAAATAGATATGTCGAATATTATTAGCTCTTAATAATATTTGGACTCTAAACATTATCTTATTCTCTTGGAGCACTTCAGTTCAGTGCAAAAATGTGGCACAACAGCTGACAGAAGGAATTACGTTATTCCTGAGGGTTTACTAGAGCTATTGCATGGAGGACTCAGTTAGAACTCAAGTGACAGAGTTTGGTGGAGTTGGAGAAGTAATTGGTGGAGTTGTATTTAGTTTAACTCAGTTAGACTCAATTGAGCTAGTTGTATCTAGTATAACTGAATTAATTATTTAATTAATTCACAAATAATAACTCATTAATCAACTGAACAATACATCAGTTAACTACAATGCATGGCAGTTTCAGTGGAGACCAGTGGAGAGATAGGTGAAATGGAAAGTGTGACTATCAGTTGTGACTATAATGATGCATTGATTGCATCCAACACTCAGTGGAGATGCCAATGAGGATTGTGTGAGCAAGGCTGAAGTAATTCGAAATCATTCAGAGCCATTCTTTAGCAGGGATTGTGCACTAGAGGCAGGCTAGCAGGTGGCAAAGATCGGTGCATGGATTTGCAAGATCGGGCCTGATTAGTGTGTAGCGATTGTATTGTACTGAGAGCTTGATATGATCAGCTTTGTATGAGGATTGTTACATGATATCTATGACATATATTATCTATAGATATTTGGGGTTTTCAGCTTCAGGCTTTCCCGTTAAACAACTGTGTTAATGTGTGTGAATTTTTATGGTTTCATGTGTGCATTACAATCTTGATTTAATTTCCGCAAATGATCAATGGTGGAATAGATTCTGTATTTTGCATGAAGTTAAAATAGTGTGAGATCAGGAGAATCTTGGACATATAACAAATAATTTATATAATTTCTACATGGTATCAGAGCATTATTGATCATTGGAGTATATTGCAATTATTGAAGCGGTTGAGTTTTGTGCTGGTGGAATTCGAATTTTCTGCAGTGTTTTCTTGGTGTCAAAGTTGAGCATTCATTGAAATGTCTTTCAACGGATTGTGATTGGAGTATGCCCTTGATGGGAGCTTGAATTACATAGCATGGAAGGACAGGATGGAGGTGGTGCTGGATGATAATGGGTTGAAGGAGTTCATAGATGTTGATATTCCGAAGCCTGCTTCTAGCGATACAGCCACACTTGACACATGGCAAAAGAAAGTAGCAAAGTGTCTAAAGATTCTTTTGGAAGGTGTGAAGGACCACATTGTGTCTAGCCTTCATATTAAATCCACTCCATTCTTAATGTGGAAGGCTTTGACAGACTTGTTCCAAAGCAGAAGTGACCAAAGGAAGTTGACGCTTAAAGACAAGCTCGAAAAATAAAAATGGAGAAAGGCGACAGTATTCCAAAATACCTCATGAAGTTTTTCCACTGCAAGGATGAGCTGGGAAGTGTGGGGTTTACTGTTGATGAAGAAGACTTGGTGAGCTTGGCTCTCCTTGGGCTTCTGAAGCGTTGGCATAGCTACGAAAACTTTGTCAGTGGACGGGAGAAACTGCCAGGATGGGAGCGACTTTGGTCGGATCTTGTGCAAGAGGAGATAAGGCGGGGTACCAGGGATGGATCTTCATCAAATAATGAAGATGAAGAAAATTGTGCTTTGGCTGCCAAAGCTCAAAAAGGAAAATGGAAGAAATCTTCCAAATCTGAAGAGAAAGGCAAGAAGCATGATTTGTCCAAGGTGAAGTGTTTTCACTATCACCAGCATGGGCATTTCGCCACTAATTGTCCACAGAAGAAGAAGAATAAGAGCGCTATTGGTTCTGCAGCAGGAGAGGCCTTAGCCTCACAGTTTGAGCTTGAATTTTCTTTGATCGCATGCTTAGTTTCAAGTGTGATGGGATCGGTGTGGTTTCTTGAAAGTGGTGCATATTTCTGTATGATCGGAGATAAAGATTTGTTTAGTGATCTGGAGGAAAAGGATCTTGGAGTGCACATCGAGATGGGCGATGATGGTAGATACAGTGTGACTGGTATCAGGACCATTTCCTTTGAGAGGGAGTCTGGTAAAACTTTCATCTTGAAGGATGTCATGCATGTTCCAAGATTGGAGAAGAATCTGATCTCCATGACGATGTTGGAAGACAAGGGTTATGATGTTGTTTTTAGCGAGGGAAAAGCCTTCCTGCACCATAAAACAACTGGTCAAACCAGGAGGATAGGGATTCGAGTTAAGAATATTTATCAATTACAGGTAGATGGCTACACAGCAATGGCAGGCAAAGCAAAAGGAGTGGTGAGCCGAGATGAGGGCAAATTGTGGCACAGGAGATTGGGCCATCTTCACCATGGTGCTTTGAAAATTTTGCAGCAGATTTCTACCAGGCTTCCCAAAGGTACACTTGTGCAGTCAGATCAGTGCAAGGGATGTACTTTTGGAAAATTTGTGAAGACCACTTTTCATGAGAAGGATAGTCGTGCTTCGATGATCCTTGAGAGAATTCACACAGACATGTGTGGACCTTTCTCGGTTGCTTCAACAGTAAAGCACAGGTATTATGTGATATTTGTTGATGACTTTTCTCGTAAGTGCTGAATCTTCTTCATGCAGAAGAAGAGCGAGACATACTCAAAGTTCTGTGAGTTCAAGGCACTGGTTGAGAAAGAGTCGGGGAAGCAAGTGAAAGCTCTCCGGAGCGATAATGGTGGTGAATACATCTCTGGCGAATTCAAAGAATTTTGTAGTAAAGAAGGAATTCGGAGAGAACTCATAGCGCCTCATAACCCACAGCAGAATAGGGTCGTGGAGAGAAAGAAAATAACTATCGTGGGTGTTACACGGGCGATCTTGCATGATCAGGGCCTTCCCATACACTTGTGGGCTAAGGCATGCAACACTGCAGTTTATATGAAAAACCATTGTCCTCATAGAGTACTTGGCATGAGTACACCTGAAGAGGTGTTTTTTGGTAAAAAGATTGATATTTCTCATTTGAAGATTTTTGGCTCACCTGTTTACATTCATGTGATGAAGGATGCCAGGAAGAAGCTGGAGTTGACTGCAGAGGTTGGGATATTTTTGGGGTACACAGAAACACCCCACAATTATCATGTGTATTTTCCAGACAGTCGGATGACTATCATGCGACGAGATATCAAATTTCATGAGGAGAAAGCCATGAAGTTGTCGCTTGAGAGGGAGCTACACTTGCATGCAGAGGAGGAGCTACTTGTTCCTAAAGATGAGCCTCAAGATGTGGATCAGCCACAAGAGGAGGTTCATGGAGTAGAAGAAACCACTCATGCAATGCCAAACATCAGAGGGCGGAAGCACACTACAGAAGAAGAGCGACTAAATCTTGATGCAATGTAGAATGTAGGAGTTCCTACATCACAGCGCAGACAGAGACAATCACCTGACCAATTTACTGGATACATGGCTCTGATGAGAAAGTGTATCGTGACGGAGCCATCCTCTTTTGAGGAAGTTGTGGAGGATCCCACATGGGTAGATGCCATGGTGGAAGAGTATGATTCAATTGTCAGAAACAGTGCATGGGAGATTGTCCCAAGGCCAAAAGGGAAATCAGTGGTAGGTTTGAGATGGATCTACAAAGTGAAGCAAGATGCTGATGGGAGCGTCAAGAAGTATAAGGCAAGATTTTTTGCCTGGGGCTTCTCACAGATCGAGGGGATTGACTATGAAGAAACCTTTGCACCTGCCGCAAGGTATTCTTCCATACGGACCATCCTTTCTCTCTCAGCGTAGATGGGTTGGCACATTGATCAGATGGATGTGAAGATTGCATTCCTAAATGGAATTATTGAGGAGGAGGTGTACATTGAGCAACCTGAAGGATTCGAAATCTTCAGTAGTGAGTCGCATGTGTGCAGGCTCAAAAGAGCGCTATATGGGCTGAAACAAGCACCTCGTGCTTGGTACACACTGATAGATAGTTATTTCACCAGACTTGGTTTCGCCAAGAGTGAGGTGGATCCAAACCTATACCAGATTGTGGTGGAGGGTAAGCTTTTGATCATTGTGCTTTATGTAGATGATTTAATACTAACGAGTGATGAACTGTTGATACACTCATGCAAGGAAAATCTTGCAAAGGAGTTTGAGATGAAGGACTTGGGCCTCCTTCATTATTTCCTAGGATTGGAAATTTGGCAGTGGAAAGGTGAGCTATTTGTGTCTCAAGGAAAGTATGCCCGGGAGATACTGGAGAAGTTTCACATGCAAGGCTGCAAGCCTATCAACACTCCTCTTCCTGGTGGTTGTAGGAAAGAGGATGCTACATTGGCAGAGGTAGTGGATGCCACTGTTTATCAATATTTGGTTGGTTCGCTCATGTATTTAGTCAATACACGACCGGACATATGCTATGTTGTGAACTAGCTTTCACAAGCGATGGTGAAGCCTACCAAGCTGTTTTGGAAGGCAGGAAAGCATGTCCTGAGGAATCTCAGGGGCACATATGGGTATGGATTGTGGTACAGATAGTTGGATGAGGTGAAGCTGCATGGATTCACAGATTCAGATTGGGAAAGAAGCCCAACGGATAGAAAGAGAACATCTGGAGGGATTTTCAGTATCGGATCTATAGCATTTTCTTGGTACAGCAGGAAACAAAGATCCGTGGCACTCAGTTCATTGGAGGCCGAGTACATGGCAGCAAGTTTGGCCGCATGCAAGGCTATATGGATGAGGAAGATCCTGGTCAGTTTGTTCAGTTCTCATTTAGATCCTACTGTGATAATTAGAGTTGCATTAAACTCTCAGTTAATCCATTATTTCATGATAGATCTAAACATATTGACATCTGGTACCATCATATCAGAGATTGTGTGTAGCGGAAGATAATGTTGCTTTCTTACATTCCTACGGAGGATCAGGATGCAGATATTCTGATGAAGGCGCTCACCAGGAGAAAATTCGAATACCATAGAGACAGGATCGGGGTGGCAGATAATCCCTATCTTGTTGATAGGGAGTGTTGAGATTCAACAAGATGATGAGATTAGTGAAAAGAGTCACCTTCACTAAGTGGGCCCGCAGGCTATTTTTGGCGTAAAGTCTATTTTTAGACTATGTCTATTTTTAGACATGTCGATCATATTCTATGAGTTGCAGGATGCTATTTGTGGATGGTTGGTCAAGTTGGAAAAATAGATGGAATTCTATTTTTAGACATATTGGGTGGAGTCTATTTTTAGACTGCCAGTCTAAAATTAGATATGTCGAATATTATTAGCTCTTAATAATATTTGGACTCTAAACATTATCTTATTCTCTTGGAGCACTTCAGTTCAGTGCACAAATGTGGCACAACAGCTAACAGAAGGAATTACGTTATTCCTGAGGGTTTAATAGAGCTATTGCATGGAGGATTCAATTAGAACTCAAGTGGCAGAGTTTGGTGGAGTTGGAGAAGTAGTTGGTGGAGTTGTATTTAGTTTAACTCAGTTAGACTCAGTTGAGCTAGTTGTATCTAGTCTAATTGAATGATACACTAGTGAGAGTGGAGTGAATTAATTAATTAATTAATTTACAAATGATAACTCATTAATCAAATAAACAATACATCAATTAACTACATCGCATGGCAGTTTCAGTGGAGACCAGTGGAGAGATAGGTGAAAGGGCAAGTGTGACTATCAATTGTGACTATAGTGATGCATTGATTGCATCCAACACTCAATGGAGATTCCAATGAGAATTGAATGAGCAAGGCTGGAGTAATTTGAACTCATTCAGAGCCATTCTTTAGCAAGGATTGTGTAGTAGAGGCAGGCTAGCAGGTGGCAAAGATCGATGCATGGATTTGCAAGATCTGGCCTGATTAGTGTGTAGCGATTGTATTGTACTGAGAGCTTGATATGATCAGCTTTGTATGAGTATTGTTACATGATCTCTATGACATATATTATATACATATAGTTGGGTTTTTCCGCTTCAAGCTTTCCCGTTAAACAACTGTGTTAATGTGTGTGAATTTTTATGGTTTCATGTGTGCATTGCAATCTTGATTTAATTTCCGCAAATGATCAATGGTGGAATAGATTATGTATTTTGCATGAATTTAAAATAGTGCGAGATCAGGAGAATCTTGGACATATAACACATAAGTTATATAATTTCTACACAACTCCAGGAAAAACAACTCAGACACTGCTGTCAAGAAAATTCCCGAAAACATTCTTAAAATAACATCATACAATAACAATACCATGGCTAAGAAAATTGATCATAACACAGACCAAACTAGCCAACCAAGTATTGACACAAGCTATCCTAGTACCTCTACTAGTGGCTCTGAGAAAACTCTATTGACCAAAGCCCCAAATCAGAATCAACAAATTAAAAATGTGGAAAATTTTATGGCTGATAAAACTGATGTAAATATGTCCAAAACTCAAATACCTTTAATTTTTGAAGGAGAGATTGCTAAAATCAAAATAACCATCCCTCTCACTGAACTGGTAGCTTAGGATATGTATAGATCCCAAGTTCTGAAAGTTCTAAACATAGGAAATGATACCAATACTCTGAATCTAACAGATGATAAGCCAGAGCTGTTGTTTGGACCTGAAATAGATGGAAAATACCAAGAAGGAGTCATTCCCCCATTCTATGTCAACCTAAACATACACGACAAAATCCTACATAATGTCATGCTAGAATCTAGTGCCTCTCACAACCTCATGCCAAAGTTAGTAATGTAGAGATTAGGCCTAGAAATAACTAAGCCCTACAAAGATCTGTATTCTTTCGATTCGAGCAGGGTCAAGTGCTTGGGTCTGATCAAGGATTTATGTGTCAATCTGACACAAATCCCTGCTAAGAGCCTGGACAAGGATATAGTTGTGGCTGACATTCCCCCCAAGTATGGCATGCTTTTATCCCGATATTGGGGAGCTAAACTTTTGGGAAACCTCCAACTTGACATGTCTTATGCTACCATTCCAATTTTCAACCAAACAAGGAGACTCTATTGGGAATCTCACATGAAGTATATGGTAAGTAGCCTAGATAAACCCAACAACACCCCTATCTATTCCATTCATTTAGACTTGGACTCATTCATCTTGTATAATGAAAGTGACCTTGATGATCAAGTGAATGAAAATTGTGAAGATCTAGGCACTTTACAACAATCGGATCAGTCCCTCTATGATGAGTTTGAAAGTCAAAACTATCACGACCCTGAAACACCACAAGATAATAAAACTGAAATTGATTTCCTACAAATTGAAAATGAAATGTCAGAAACAAAAATCAATTTAGAACAGGAAACATGTTGCTCAAAAGAAAGACAAACCACAAAAACATAACCTCTTCCTTTTTCCAATCCAAAAGAAATGAAATACCCTCACAAAACAAAAATCTTTGGGAATCTAGAGCAAGATAGTCTTATGTTTTTACCATACCTAGATACTTCATCATCCAAGAATTTCTCCTTTTCAAAAGGGTTGTCAATTTCCAAAAATATTGTTATAGATCCCAAAGAAGTCTTTACTTAAGATAATATAGAGAAAGATAGCATGGGTAAACTTAAGAAGCTTGAAATGGTTAAGTTGTCCAAAATTTTATCACTACACACAAGACAAAGAAATGCAAGACTGTGCAAAAATTTTCAGAATGCTAGTATATATAGGGAGGCCAGTTCAAAACATTGTGACACAGACACCATTCTAAGAAGATCCCCTTTTAAAAAGGACCACAAGGACCTTGAGAGATTAATGTTAAAAAGAAAACAATAGGATATAGGATGGTTATGGATTTTAGGCACCTAGATCAAACCTCCCTACAAGACAAATACCTTTTTCCAAAAATAGATCATACTTCACAAAGGGTAGGGATTTCTAACCATTTGTCATTACATGATAGTGTTTCAAGTTACCATCAGATGATACCACTTCAAATCAAACAGCTTGAATATTTTTTCAAGTTTACGGGGAGCAATTACAGGTTTAAACAAATGCTTCCTAGGCTAAAGGACACTGGAGACACCTTCCAAAGATTTATGCTTCTAGTTTTCAATTTCTTCACTATGGTATACATTGATGACATCATCATTTGTTTTAAAAATGATAAAGAATACCTTTTTCTACCTAAAAAAAAGCTGTGACAGAAACAAGTATGGGAATCAAAAGCCAAAGAAGAAGCACCAAGGTGAACATGAGTTATTAGAAAATTCCTGGAAAAATCCTTATACCATGTTTTCAAATGAAAATAACTATGATTTCTATTCACAAAAACTAAATGGACAGAAAATGTTAGGAGATCCTTTTGAAGACAGGATGCTCAAACACCATTGTTGTAAAGATCCTTAGCTTTAATTTTTCACTCATTGTACATATCATTGTTTGAAGAAAAGGCCAAAAAGAGAGAAAAACACAAAAACATAGAAAAGAATGAAAAGAGGGCAGATTAAAAAACAAGGTATGGCCCCATACCCAAAAAAATAGCAGTACTGAAAGTGTGCAATTCTAAATGCCACTACTAGTGCAAAAATAACGTCTTGTTCAGTCATCTAGCCTAATCATGGCTGAACATGTTTTAAATTTATTGTTGATAAGTTAGTGAAAAGAATGCTGGTCAAATCATTGAAGCTTGAATTTTCGAAG
Source organism: Pinus albicaulis (assembly GCA_034641835.2). Taxonomy (NCBI): domain Eukaryota; kingdom Viridiplantae; phylum Streptophyta; class Pinopsida; order Pinales; family Pinaceae; genus Pinus; species Pinus albicaulis. Next base: position 1,055,499,089 of record CM076572.1, on the reverse strand, counting down.
AAAATAGATTAGGAAAGAAAGATACTAGTTCCACATGCTCAAAACAGAACCAAGGAGAAAAATAGGGATGAATAGCAAACTATGCATCCTAGCCCTGATTTTTCTAGTCTTATTTTGTACAAAATTAACATTTGTGTGTAGCTTGTTTTTATGCCACAAACCCATGATAAATCAGATTGTCTAATCCCAATTTAGTCATGTTTTAAATTTTGTGTTTTTAGCTTAGAGAATGAAGTTTGTCATACTGCTTAATCTTGACAGTCAAATAGACTAGGTAGAGAATAAGAAGAGTTCACTAGCATAATCTGAACTCTTAGAAGAAATAAGTGTAGAAGTAGATAGTTTGATTTTTCTTTCAAAATAAAAAATGTTAATGGGTTTGCCAGTTCAAGTGCACCCAAGGAAGAGAAAATGTTAGCAAAGTAGGTTGGGTAGGTAAATTTGAAGTTGAGCTAATCATGATTTCAGATTTTCAAAATCACTACTTCAGGGAAAGCAGCAGCGAAAGAAAGAAGAAAATATTCCCAATGGATGAGGCACTGGTCTTCATAAACCAAGAGATCTGAAATTATGGACACCTCCTGAAAAGGAGCTGCCCTCCCCAAGTGGAGCCACTATTAGTCATCAGTAATTTTTTCCTATTTAGATGACCAAAATGCTTTGTCCTGGATTTCTAGAAACAAAATTCGAGAATCATGTGAGTTATAGAAATCTCCTCAAAAATAAATTTTTCACTATCTTGCTTCTCTGTCAAAGAATGGCCAATATATCACCTAGACAAGACCAAATCCTGGACTAATATCCCTCACTCTCACTTTGTTTTCCACCTCTTCCTATAACACTCTTTCTCTGTTTGCCTAAGCCCCCTATTTTCACACCTTGTTTCGCCAAGTAAACCAAAATTTTTCCCCTACTCACCAGGTGCCTCAAGCAATGGTGATTTCAAAACTCCCTTTCTAAAGCCCTCTAAAGTAAACAAGGTTTTCTAGTTGTCTAGGATGATAGTGCATAATAGAGTGTCAAAACCCTCTCCCTTCATCCAAACCATGATTTAATCTTTTTCAGTCAAAAACCTATTCCAAGGACATTACAACGAGTCAAATAGGGTCACCTAGGTTATGCACTATCATGGTTCTAAATTCACTATTTCCACAGATATTCAAAGGTGAAGTCAAGAGAACACAAGGATGAAGCTTATCAATGTCCAAAGAACATCAAAGACCTCCAAAGATATCCTCTTGATCAAGCAGTAAACCTACAAAGGAGAAATTTACCATGTCCAAGCATTTATGCAGGAATGTTTTGTAAATGGTCAACAGCAGAACAGAGTCAAAGAAGGAGGCCTAAAAAACTTATAAAGGCATCCACAACAAGTAGTGAGATAAAACAGGCTTAAGTTCACAAAGGAGATCATTCAAAAGGTATTTGGCCTGAAGCACAAGTTTTGTATGGGGATAGTTGTCCCTTACTTACTTTTCTACAAAAGAGTCAATAAGCTATCAACCTAGCAAAAAGTAAGGTAATGAGAGGCATCATCACAAGAAAACCACTCACAACCAAGAAGAAAGCAGCAAGGTATGGGTTTGATGGAAATTAGGATTTTTGAATGTTTTGACCAAACAATAAAGCAATACTAGGGTTAAAAAGGAAAAGGACACCTCAACCCCTTAAAATGATCAATGAAGGCTTTTTAAACATAAGTAATGAGTTTGATAAGTGTTTCTTTGAGAACTTAGAAGATAACACTGTTTTTTTTTTCTAAGTGCCCCTAAAAAACTCAGAAGTTTGGGAAGATGGACGAAGATGGTCCAAATAGTGACAAAGAAAACCTCCTTCATCACAACAGATGGTTTCAAGGGTTTCCAAACTACCTTCTAAGGTTTGGCAGACATGAAGATCAATACTCCACTACACCAAAGGCATAAAGATGATGAAGAGTATCAGTAGGAAGAGGCAAGAAATGTCAGTTCAAAGGCCTCTTTTCTCTAAAGAACAGCTAGAGACATATTCCAGTGGCCAAAAGGGACAAACATGGGTAGAAGTTTCCAAAGAAAGTGACTATGACAAACATGGGCCATTATTGATAAGGGGAGCTGTCCAAACTTCAAAAGAAATAGTCATCAAAAGACAAAGACTGTGTAGGCACCTGCAAGATCAGAAGTGGCTAGCAAAACACAAAAATGTTTCAAGATCTCACCTCCCTCACTAGACATATATCATTGTCTAAGTGGCCAAAGAAACAGATATAGCCCTGGTTTACTTTCCCATAAAGGTGGCACATCTAAAAAAAAACAAGCTGTTGTTTATACTTACTACTAGGGTATTTCTCCCACCAACAGGTCTTTTCCTCATTTCTTAAAGATAAAAACGTGGCAGAATATCAGTCAAAGGGAGAAATGGAAAAAATAATGAGTTTGTTGTGTATAGGTGTTAAAGTAATTACAGTTCTTTTTCCAAAAATAGGCTGAGAGGCATAGGCTTGGTGCCTTCAAGAAGGTTTTCAAATTAAAAATAACCTTAAGAGGCCTCCAACAGTGAAAAAAGAACAATGTTTTAATCAAATTTCCCACCTATAAGACCAAAAGCATTCAAAGGCACAGTGAGAAAAAGTGAAAAGAGATGAACATTATAAAAGTGGGTTTGGCTTCAATTTTTTTTCAAAAGGTTATAAAGACCTTTTTGGGTATTCCCCCCCATCATTTGTCATCTTCAAGCAAGAGAAAGCCATTGGGAGAGATTTTGAGGGTTTTTGTACAAAATTGGTAAATTTTTGCAGGCACTACGCACCTGGCCTTCGGCGCTTCGCACAGGAGAGGTGGCTGCAGTGTTATTTAACATTATGCTGCCAACCTAGGGCCTGGTGCTACGCATAGGCATAGGAAAGCACCCAAGCTACCCAAGCTTCCTATCAGCCACCCAGCGCTATGCTCCGACGGGCCTGACTAGCCCATCCCCGGCCCAAGTCGACCCAGGCGTTACGCACAGGCTCTACGCACAGGCGTTACACATAGGCACTATGCACAGGTAGAGTGTTTCTCGATTTGCTGAAAGGGGCCAAAAATTTTGACTTTTCACCTCCAATTCTCCTGTAATCAAAGAAACAAGGTTGGTGATTCATTTTCTTGCCTTCCAAACTTTCATTTTCCTAAGCAAAAGAGACATGTAAAGGCCTATTTAGACCAAACCTAGGCTGTATAAAAATTCAGTTTTAAATCTCTTGGGTTAGGGTTTGCAAAGGAAAAAACGGTTATATATGCAAGAGGAGACTGAGTGACAGCAAACAAACCTCTAAACACTAAGTACACTTCTTGAAAGCTTCATCTTGGCCCCCATTTACAAAATTTTCCCTCACCTCACTAATTTTCATCCTTTGACCTTAAGGTTCCCAAAAAAAATCTAAAACTCTTGTTGTGCTACAATCGGTCACCATGTTTGAAGGAGAAATTCATACCAACAGTGATGAGAGAAAAAGGCCTACCAAGCCTAAACACAAGGGGGAAAGGGCCAATAGGTTTGAGCCCTTAGACACCATTCAAATTACCTCCTCTCCCATGATCCTTTCATGTTTTCAGGATGTTGGGTGTTATCAGTTTTGTGAAAATGTCAAGCAAGTCAAAAGCCACTCAGACTTGAAGAGAGTGTTCATCCTTGGCTTAAAAAATCACCAAGTTAACCTAGCAGGAGTGGAATTTGAACTCTCATCTGAATCCATTTCAAAAGTAATAGGTATACCAGACATCGGTGAGATATGGTTTAAACAAAAGAAGTTGGATTTGAGATATTATGAGCCCTACCTAAAACCTAGCTGTCAACAAGGCTGCAAGGCTATTTTCCCTTTCTCCCATCAGCTAGAGAGGTATGCCCTACTGATGAGGTAGATTATTAGGTATATCACCTGTGAGGGGAGATACTCCAGGATTTACTCATATCATATAAGGTTACTAATGAACTTCACCAAAGTCAAAATGATGAACCTACCATACTACCTTTTCCGGAGCATTGACAAGATGGCCTCAGTTGTCAAGAAAAGAAAGCTATGACTGCCAAATGCCAAGCCTTTTCCACCACTCCTTGATAAAAATTATTGTCTTACACCAGCTAGAGTAGCAAGGAATCCCTTAGGAAGTCTTCATCCCACGTGATATGTTTACAAACCCCCAATCCTTCATTCAGAAGAATCTACCTTCCACTTCACAAACACCTACCTCCACTCCTCCATCATCTTTGCATATGCCTTCTCCACAAAGAAATTCACCTCCTATCTCTTCTCCTAATTTACCAAGTGAAGAAGCTGACAATATCTCCAATAGGGAGCAAACATATGACAATGATGAGGAAGAGGACAGTGAGGTAGAAACTGAGGTAGATGAAGACAAAAACTAAGAAGACAGTAGTACTGAAGGAAATAACGAGGGCAGTGACCATGAAGAACAAACAAACAGTAGTGAGGAAGAGGCAGAAACTATTGAGGAAGACCAAGAGGGTGATGATAGCATGGAAGGAAGTGAAGAGAATAAAGAAGAAAACAATGTTACAAATGCAAAGAAGAAGAAAAACAAAGTGATGATGACCAAGAAGAGGCATCTTCCCAAGAAGGAAACAGTGAGCAAGAAAATAGAGTTGAAATCAGTAAGCCCCATGATGAGAAAAAGGGCCAAAACAGTGGGTCTTATGATGAAGAAGATGACACTGAGAATACATATGAAGACAGTGGGGAGGAGGCATATGAAAGCAATGAAGAAAACAAAAATGACAGTGACAAGAATGGAAAAATCAGTCAAGAAACAAAGTTTGAAGTTGTTTTCAGTAGTCAATAAAATGATAACAATGGGCCAAGTAATGAAGATAATGAGCAGGGCAGTGAAGAAGAGATCAGCCAAAAGAACTCACCTAGTGAAGAAGGAAATAACCCTCACAGTGATGGGAAGAATAATGAAGGTACCCACGACAGTGACCCTACAAAGAATGAAAACAATGATACAAAGGATCAATTTGACAATGAATAAAGTGGGTCAAAAGATGAGGAAGAGGATAGTCATGGAAATGAAGATGTGCCAAACAAAGATCAAGGCGCCTCTAACATTGAAAAAATATAGGATGACATTCCTAAGGATCTTGACAGTGATAATGGCATAGAATATCGTGAGGATGCCTATCAAAAGGGCAACCAAGAGCAAGATAAGGAAGATGCACACACAAAGATCATCCATGAGGAGGAAAACAACCTAAAATTCACTAGTGATCAAAGTTTTCAAATGAAACTTGTTTCACCTTTCACCATTACCTATCAAAGAGGAGAGAGGCATGTGTTTGCTGCCTCCAAAGAGAAAGGGCCATGCACTCCTCCTCAACTCAAATGAAAGACAAAGGCAAACAACAAGTGAAAGAGGAAGAAGAAAATCATGAGGAAGAAAGAGAATTTGAGCTCATTCAAATAAACAGTGATGAGGAAAATGAGACAATAATAGTAAAATATCTTCTACAAGACCGAAATTCACAGATCAAAGACTTGGAAGTTGAATTAGAAAGGTCAAAGGATCTCATTCACTTCTTGTAGATGCAAAACAAACAAATGAGTGACCAGCTGGCCATCTATGAAGCAAGGGTGCTCAAATATCGGAAAGAGGCTCAAAGGTCACAAGTGCAGTTGAAGGAATACATGAGCGCTTATGAGGAGAGTAGTGATAAAGAGGGTCAAACTAGCCTATAAGGCCAAGGACTATGGGTCTTAGGAAAGAATTAGCAAAGCAAAGGAGGAAGAATCAGCCCAAGCACAACAATTTCCTCTCACCGAACTCCATGCCATGGAAATTGAGCATGATAGGGAATCCTGGCTTTAAAGGCCCAACATACATCTAGAGGCAAAACTGGAGAAGGCCAACAAAGACTTGAGCTTGCAAAGGAAAATGGTTGAGCACTATAAACGAAGAAATCACTTTGCAAGGAAGAAGCTAAAAACTACCCAAAATGAGGGCCCGACACAAAATTAGGAAAAGGACCAAGCTAGGCTTCGTATTTTGGCCCAGGCTTCCCAACAGGTGTCCAAAACCTCTTGCGGGGTCTCTCCACAAATTTTGAGGCAAATTGGACAACTTTTTGTTTTTTCCAAATTTTGACCCCCAGGAGTGCAGCACCATAGGCGCTACGCACAAAATTGATGCATCATCAACTCTCAAAGTTTACATTTTTTTATTTTTCACATCACCAATAGTCTACTCACCAATTTTCAGATCATTTGGAGCATTTTAACCCCCTCAAAAGGTCAAAAAACATCAAAAATTTGACCTTTCTGCCTCCCTTTCAGACTAGGTGCTACGCACAAAGAAGTGTTGGGAGATTTGATTTTTGATCAGGTAAATGGAATTCAATCAGCACAACTCAAACATTTTTTGAAATTAGACTCATCAAGCTTTCCAACGAGCCATCACAGAGCCAAATCCGCTGTCAGGAAGACCTCTAAAAGACTGATGCAAAAAGGCCTATTTCTGTGCTACACACCTGGCATTTTTTCACTATTTGACACAGTGCACTACGCTCCTATAGATGACTGGGCAGAATGTGCGTTTGACAAGTTTTCTCATAATTTTCAGGGCCTAAAAGTCAATATAACTTCTATTTTTGGCCGGAAAAGATATCTTGTTAGATATTTTTGTGCCTTGGGCCTTGCAAGGCCTCAAGGACAACTTAGGATGTTTCTAATTGGCCAATAGGCTTATAGATGATCTAGTGGGCTCTCCTCTTCCTTTTTTTTATATAATGCATGAGGATTCATTGTAAATATGGGAACTTGATGTTTTTAAGAGCAATACATGGTTTTTGAAAGTTGAAGAACAATTTAGTGTTGTGGAGCTTGTGGATGGATTGCCTTGATTGATGATGATGAAGGCTTGCTTGCAGGATCCCTAAGTTTAGTTAATGGTGATGTATCTCTCATATGTTCATGTTTTTCTTGTTTCCATATGTCCATATTTCTATTTTGCATTAGCTCAGAAGAGTATAGGATGAGAAATGTTGTTTGAGGCACCTCAGTCCTCCTGTTAGCTATTGTTTTCATGTTTTCTTCTGTTGGGTTAGCTTAAAGAATTCTTCATTTCTCCTTAGGCCCACCTAAGCTTATCTATTTCATTATTGGATTAGTATTCTAGTTTATAAACATGATTCATGGTAAGCCATGCTTGTTTAAGGCTATCTAAACTCTGTCTTGAAATCTCTCTTTGATGTATTGATTGTTAGGTTGAGTCAAAGAGGTCTTATTTCGATCTTGCCCTTTGAATATGCTTATCAGTTTGCCTCGAAGTTATTTATAGTGTAATGAATGATGTTTAGGTATTCCCTCTTCATTTATTGATGCTATTTGTTTCTTATATGTTTTCAAATCTTGAAAGTTGATTCATTGAATTTAGATAAGTTGTCTTGCTTCCATGTTCTAAAGGATTGTTTATCTTCAATGTTTATTTGTTTAAAAGTATTGCCACTGAGTAAATGGTGCACCCTATCTCATTATTAGTATCTTTTGCTTATCAATATTAAAGACCTCCCTGTTCATAGGTATTTGACAAAGGATTCTTAACTGCCTTTTTCCCTACCTTGGTTCCCAAACTTATTGTCCATTTCACCTCACACATAAACTTAAAAGATCCATTAACTACACTAGATTTTCCTGTGATGTACCCCAATTCACTACCAAGATATCAATAAATTCATAGACTCCATTGTCCAATTGATTTGATAACCTCTCACTCCACCTATCCTACTTGATCATCTTACCCCAAACCAACACAAACAAACAAATCTACACTTAACAACTAACCTAAAATCAATCATCCAAAGCGAACAAGCTCACATCCTTCGCATAATAGAGAGAGCCCTCTTTGAGTCTAGGAAGGCTATGTCCTAGGACTCCAAATACTAGTCTGATGTTACCCTGTCATTTGGTTTACCAATCTACAAAATCACGGGACACTAACACAAGACAAACCACCGCGCCTGCCGACCGTTGGACTAGTTGTTGCCCTGTGTCGTTGTGCAACTCTGCCTACCTGACCCCTCCATCCAATCACATCCACTCCCGCCAAATGCCCGTTTCACATTCAATTGGTTGGGCCGTTATCCAACGGGCCCGCACAAATAAAACCTTTTCCAAATCATCCGTTATGACCTGAATTCAAGACCAAAAGCAAGGTTTACCTTGCTTGTTCTATCCAAAATTGCAGGTCCCAAATTTATAAAGAATTTCCAACAAAAGATCAGCGAAGATAGCCTTCAAATTATCAACAGAGCTCACATTTCTCTATATATTGAAGCACATTCCCCCTCTATTTTCTCCCTTCCCCATTTCTAATCTAAAATTGTTTCCCCTCTCTGATTCCCTCTTCTTTTAAATCCCATTCCTGATTATACAGTGAAAGAAGCTAGTTAAAGTCCATCACAGAAGACAAAGATTCCTCCTAAGAAAGACCAAGAGCCATTCAATCCTATGGTATACCCACAGGTGGACCTGGATCACCTGACTCTAGTAGACCGAGACTTTAAAATCCACGAGACAGAGTCAGACTTCGATTTATTCGATGTCTACTGCTGGCTTGAGGATAAATTCCTTGATGAAGTTGATTACATTGGCCTATGGGATACTAAATTTCCCTACCATATCTTCCCCAAAACCCATAGCTATCCAGAACTCATCAGAAAGTGCTAAGCTTGTTATGACGTTAATCAGAGAACCATAGTCACCCCAACAAGAGAAATCATGTTCTCCATCAATGCCCAATCCATTTAGCAGATGATGCAGGCCCCCATTGTTGAGAACCCCATCCCTTTTTCATATGAATCCCTTAGGAAATTATATTAGAAGCTTGACTTTTCCAGTAGAGCCAAAAATTTGCAACTCTTCATGGCCACTGATGACCCAATGCCTACAAAGAACCCTCCATACCCTTCTTCTATTTTCCCTAACATGACCCAACATATAGTCATGGTCTTGTCATATCTGCCAGGGTGTCACACAGACCAATTGGTTGATGAGTCTATGATAGGCTTTTTATCCATCCTTTCAGCAGATTCCAAGCCCTCATTCATGTTCAACTATGCCCAATTCTCAGTTGATTCTATACATGAACAATTCTTAAATTTTAATACAAAGGAGGTATTCAAATACACCTCTGTATTGGTGCATATGTTTGTTCATTTCCAGTATTTCAGATGACCAAGGTCAACGAATATGTTGAGCCTCAATCTGTCATCTTTTGGACCACTCTGCTATTGAAATATCAGAAGAAATATACATTCAAATATTTTGTGGATTTATTTGTGCATCCAACCATCAACACACTCAACAATGCAGTAGAGCTAAGGGTAAATGAAGAAATCAGGAAAACCATATAGCTGATAGATCAAGTAAAGACAAAAAATTTGTACTTGTACCAAAATTATACTGAGATCTGAGTTTATGCGTGCAAGTCAGACCCCTACAAACTACCAAAGTTCCTCTGCATGAGGATCTTTGCATTGGAGTATATAAGGAAAATGATACATGCAGATGAGCTTCACCTTTTCTCTGCAAAGAAGAAGTCCCAGTTCAAAATCAAGGCAAAAATTGGGCCTTTCATTTGTAACAGTAGAGCAGCAGGGGAGAAGGCCGATAAGATACTAAATGGGATGGGTTTTAGCCACAGTTTCACTTGGTCTTATGACCCTGCAAGGATCATCTCTAAGAAGAGGGTGGAAAACAGGTCAACACCCTATGTCCACACTCACAAGCGTGCAATTGAATAGTATGCAAATCAAGCAGAATGGGTGACCAACACCCTACAAAAAGATGAGGAATAGGTGATCTCCACCTCAGGCATATAGACCCCAACACCACAAGAAAGGAAGGGTGAAAAAGATAAATAAGAAAATGGGAAAGAGAAAGAGAAATAAATAGGGAGCAAGTGGCCAAGAGAAGATCAGTCACCTTTGGTGACTGATACCTCTAGTAAAGAATTCAAACTGAAATATAGGAAGAGGGTCAGAATTCACATGGATATTGATCAAGGAGGTGAATCAGAGTTGCATACAGTAATTCACATCATAGACACCCCTAGGTCATTTCCAACAGGTGGTCAAAGAACAACCTCCCCTACATCCTCAGACACAATGTCTATACAGCAACAGGGTCTGTAGACATCTACTTCCAAGCCTTCCATAGAAGGCCAAGATAAATCAGTTTATGGCACATTGAGGGAGATAAAGTTGAGGAATGAGGTGTTGAAGACCAACACCTACAAACAATTCTAGAAACAGACCTCAATTTCACAAAGCAGGCTGTTGTCTAGCTTTGACACTGAAAAAGGGAGGATGCAAATGGCATTTCTAGAAGCCCTAGTTCCACAGCCTCAAGGATTAGAAGACTACAAGAAGGCCTCATTTGAATTCAGTACCAAAGACATCCACCCTATTGACCAAATGGAACTACACAAGCAGACTGGAGAGATGGTGGCCTGCACTTTGACAAGCACTGCCATGAGCTTGTCAAAACTTCAGGTATCGTTAGCCAATACCCAATCATAGCTCAAGATGGAGAAGATTTTTTCCATGGCTAAGGACTCAAGAATCAAAGTATTGGAGGATTTGATAGTGAGGATGGGGTATGACCCAACCAATGTCCAAGCTATGGAGGATATTTTGAAGAAAAACAATGCTGACATAGTGGTCCTCAAGAAACAACTTAAAATGTCAGCGACCAAACACCCCTTGGATAAAGGCATTGAAGAAAATGAGTCACAGAAGGATGCGTTAATTAATTTGATCATCGAATAGTCTGCCCAAATCAAGAAAATGGAGACAGAGATGGAGAAGTTGCTGAAGGAGAAGGAATAAGCAGCTTAAGTGGAACTCATCCCATTGGAAGTTGTGCCCATTTCATCAATTCCATCAGTTGTTCCAACAATTGCTGGGGCATCCAATGGGACAAATAAATTGTCTAAGGCCATGGAAAGCATGACCCTCCAGCCACAAGAAATCAAGAAATTGGAGGCATAGATAGGCATCCTGAGGGATCAAAAGGCAAGATCAGAAACCACCCATGAGATAGCTAAAAAATAGATTGAAAGGTTGGAGAAGGCAGAGAAAGATTTTTCAGCGAGTATCATTATGGGCCAAATGAAGCTAATCATTTGGGGCAGTATCATAGAGTCAGTGGATGAAATATGGCACTCCATCCACATCATTTTTTAGCATAATTAATTGATTGACAAGTGCAAGGTGGATGTTGAAAAATCAAATCAGGAGTTGGGAAATATGCCAACCACAACCCCCAAAATCATAAGGTTTCTAAACTCCAAAACTAGTTATGAGCTTCAAGAACTAGACGTGCAGGATAGAAAAAAGACCATATTAGAGGTGAAAAGGGTCCTCACTAAGAGGAATGTGGTGAGACAACTAGAGGAGAAGTGTCACGAATTGGACATAGCCATCAACATATTTTTCAATAGAATTGAGCCCTTGAGGGAAAAATAGTTTCCCTCACTGTGTGAATTAATAAAAAGCTATTCCAAAAGGGATATTATATGACCAAGCTCAGGGAGACAGTTAAATAAACCACCAAATTCTCCAACATCAAAGGAAACGTGACCGGGAAAGTTGTCATAGATCTCCTTAGTAATGACATCTTCATCCAACATGAGTTGAAGCATGTTTTCCTCGCTAGGCCCACTTTCAGAAAATACACAGAGGTGGATGAAGTGTATTGACAGGTCATAGGGATGAGAATTCCAAGTAAGAAGGAGTGGGCCGAATTATGCATGTACCAAGATTGAAATGGCATGGTGAACACATCAACACAACCACCGATCGACGAAAAGTGCCAGCACCACATCATATTTAATGATCCAAAAAAGGCAGTCCAAAAAGTAGAGCTAGATGTCAGAGCCACCCATCGTTGCCTCTTCGTAACCACCTCAGCCACTTTCAGCTTACTTTTGGATTCATGAAGAGTTGCCGAATTTATTTCCACAGGCGGTTTTTTTTTCAGATATATTTTGTCCTAGCCTTGCATGGCCACACTTGTCTAGTTTTTTCTTAGTTATAATTAATGAAAAGTTGTCGAAGTAGATAGGGCAACCGATCTAGTTTTTAGTTAAATACTGCATGCATTGGCAGTATCAAAGGTTGGACCCTGCATTGTAAGAACCTATTGTATTGGAGCACTGTAATTTTTTAAGTTTGGCATCAATAATAAAATACCATTTTAGAGGATACTTTAGCTGTGTTAAATGGTGTTCTGTTAATTCTCTGTGTTAAATGTTTCCATTTTTTTCCTTGCTATGAATCTATTTATCTAATTGCAAAACAAAAATTTTATATTAAGATTTGCTATTGGAGCACCTTAATTCTACCTATTTTTACCATCTGAATGTTTTCTTCTGAAGTCTTGTTATAGAATTCTTAACTGGTTTTTAATCATCACATAACATTACTCTTTCCTCCACATCATAATTCACACTACCTTAAAGATCCAATTAGCACAGTTAGCTAGCTCTGTGATGCTCTTGAAAATTTGATGCAAAAAACCTACCTTTTATGACTCCATAGCCCAAGGGATTAGTTTCTGCAGACCTACTCATCCAACCAACAAAATCAATCAAAACAATCAAATCCCACAATCAATGTAACTAGCCTAACATCAGCATTCATAATATTAAGGTAATATTAAATCATAAATAGAGAGATCCCTCTCTGAGTATACGAAGGCTAAGTCCTGGGTTCCAAAGTGGTTTGATGTTGTCCTTTATAGTTTATTCTTTCCAATATTATAAATTATAGGGCCAAAACACCCAAGACTGCCATTCATTGCTTGTATCACTAATCATCATGGCTCTGAATCAAGTTGGTACTTGATAGTTGTTGAATTCATTACTCGATTTTTTTAGAGGGTTCTCCCAAAAAAGCCTCAATCCAGCTCTTTTCATTTTGGTTCCGAGGGCTCCACAACTTAGTATTTGATAGCTGGTGTGGTAGTGTGTTCGATGCATGGGCAGATGAAATACACTTTGCTTAGTAAGGAGGCTGCTTACCTACATACAAGTTGTTATCACTGGAAAATCAGACAAGAAAAGGACATTAAGAAATGTCAAGCAAAAGGATTTACAAGATGGAAAAACATTACAGAATCTGGAAAATTTAACTTTTTCTAAGGTTAGATAGGCATATCTATTAAGTCGCGCACAGAAGGCACTGGCACAAAGTGCTTTGTGTGGCCTTTTCTTCAATAATCCCTCAAATAGTTGTGTGATCTTGGGTATGGCAGAAGTTCACCATCTGGGACCACTTTGCACACTTCAGGAATAATATTCTCCACTCAAGGCCACCAAGGACAGTTTCCTAGAGCCACCTTGATGTCTCAAGTGTAGCACACAATGGAATCAACCTCCACTCTTGGGTAACTATCAAAAAATTGTACTAAGAGAGGGAAGAAGATTTGAATTTTTCCTATAAAATACCACCATGAGAAGAATAATTTAGAACACACTGTTATGATGGCCAAATTGCCCAAGATCAAACCAACAGTGTGTTTTCCCAACATCAAAGGAGTGAAGGGATTCATTTTTTGGCCATCCAACATATCAATTCCAAAGGAGAAGTGCATCAGTTGTCCGTTATCTGATCACTCATTCGAGGAGAAGAGAGAGGCTTGCAACTAGCTTAAGGGAAGAGCCCTCCTCACTTTGAGTATTAGAGCTCCATAGCTCTAAGGACTCAATGTGAGTGTTTTAGTGTTTTACCTCTTTTTTACCACCAGCAACTAATTAAAGGGGATTTGTTCTCTATTGGTATTATTAGTTTGTTTAAAATCGATACTAAGCTTGTGTTATATTTGAATTTGTTGTTTCTTGTTTCCTCTTCTATTGTAGTATTCTATGTTATATAACTAGTTTTTCTACATGTTATGATGCTTCACTAACCATCTAACAACACATTTTTTCCCTATGAAATTTCATGTAGGAAAGAAACCTCCCCTACCAAGCACCGTGCATTTCGTACACCCTCATTCAAATGCATCAATACAGGATTAATGACTCTGCTTCTTTTTCCTCTTACGCTAAGTGGTTGTTGTTTTGCGGAACCTCTCTTCTACCCAGGATTGCTACAGGACCATTTATTTTCTTCCTCATATTCTCTCATTCACCCTTTGTGAAGATATTCAGTTAAGAGAAGGTGGAATTTCCATGCACAGCAAACCCGTGCACATTCAGCCCAGACAGGTGCTCAAGTCGTGCGCCTGTGTAAAAAATAACCCGCGCAGAAACCTGTGAGAAAATTTTTCACTGATTTTATTCATTTTTTGCAACTGTAAAGTGACTAGCAGCCCATAATAAATATGTCAGCACTATGTTATGGTATTTCTTGACTTTCAGTGCATGTTTTTGGTTGAACTTTAGCCTAGCTATTAAATAGTTTTAATTTTAGTTTATTATCACAAATTCACATAGTTTAATTAAGGGGAAAGTGGTTTTTTAATCCACACATGCTATTTGAATGAACCAATTACTGATAATAGACACCAAAGACATACGATTAATTAGCGGGAATTAAGTGGCCCATATCCACGCATCTTTAGCTATTTTTCAGTTTTTCAAAAATTTTTATTAAGTTTAGCTTGAATTTTGCATTAGGATTCAGGACTAGGATCAAAGTGTCAAAGAAGGTAAGTAATCTCTACCACCCTTGCACCTCTTGGTGATCCGGGGTACGCAAATGAATGCTTTCTTTTTTTATTTTTCCATCTCCCAATAGTGCAACATTTAATCTAATTAAGAAAAATTGTAAGCAGCCCATTATCCGCGTATTGTTTATTTTTTGAAAAGAAAAATCAAACATAGTGTAATTAGGAAGGAGTGTAAAGGATCATCACATATCCACATCCTATAACATTGTGATTGTTCACTTCATTACACACATGAAGCTTTAGTAAGTTAGGACGTTAGTCCTCCTCTCACCATCGATTCACCAAGGCACACCTTAAGCAAAATAAGACTCTTTAAAACTAACCATTAATTGAACTCATTAAAATCTCCCCACATGTGCCATAAAAGAATTAATAGTTTAGGTTATGACCATTGGGGGTAGGTATCTAATAAGCTGCCATGGTCATTTTACATTCTTGAAACATATTCTTAAGTTGAATGTTTAAGGAGCTTAAAATCCTTCTATTCGCCCACGAAACAGAATTCCTAAGCGCTACAGAGACCCGATTCAGAGGGGGTTAGACGTAGGCCCAATGTGTGTGGTACTATTTGGGGCTACCTAACCCATCTAGTGCTTGGTACTGGTAGTTGAATACTAAGAAGCTCAAGACTCGAATGCTCACGTGGGATGACAGTACTTTAGTGGCCAAATCTAGGGCATCCTTCCCTATAGGTGATAGTGCAGGCAACACTATATCCTCTTACCTTTACCTTGGTCAATTTTTCGGCTGCTGGAAGGCATCGCCAGTTATTTTGGGACGTTATCCCAGTACTCATTAGAAGATATCTTCGCAAGGCCCAGTTACATTTGAGAGTGTGAGGACAATTATGTCTTCTAGGATTTTTTAGTATCATACACGAAACAACCAAAACCATATTTTTTGATTGCTTGATCACATAGTATTAATCTAAAAGATAAACTTACCTTTTATTTTTCACTTTGTTTTATGTATGTGATCACATTTTGATTTGATAATAATCTCTCTCCTCTCAGAAAAAATAAAAAATATTTCCAAAATTAAATAAAGTCGACACCATAATGGACCCAACGGGACCTCATTGATATAGACATTTTTTGGATCTCCCCCCATTAGAGGGAGGAGTGCCAGGTATTTCGTCATTCAGGCATTGAAGAAAACACACAACCACCCTTATTGGTTCATCTTTTATCGAGACATATTTAGTTGGAAACTCCTAAGGGTCACCCAATGCCACACCTATGCAAACCCCCTCAGGGTCACCACCCACCACTCCTCCCACAACCCCTAGAGGGCAGAGGAATGCTACCCCTTCGGGAAGCCAACATAGCACACAACCGAGTACGTCACAGGTTAACATCCCCCAAACACACCACATAACCAGATTCCCGTGTTTTCACAGTTTACAATGGCACTCAATACTCAATTACCTTTCCTAGCATCATTAAATCTCCTAGATCTATCAAAATTAACAAATAATCTCATTGCACACAACCCCAATTGACCCCCCACGCCCACGAAGCTTCCTTCAGACATTCCAAAATTTGAAGGGAAGCAAGCGGAAGACCCTGGAAACCGTGTAATGACTTTCCACCTATGGTGTTTGTCCAATAGTAGTATTGATAATACTAAACCATGTAAACTTTGAAACGGGAACGGAAACGAATACCCACTTTTTTTAGGTAGCAAAAAATCATATGATTTGGAAAATTGTTGATTCAGAATACTCTTAAATGTTTTTTAGCATGTTTTTTACACATCAAATCCTCTAATGTACCAAGTATAAACACTATTTTTAAAATGTTAATGATTTTTATGTTGATTTTGAAAAGTGTTGATGCCAACATCTTCGGTTTTTTTGAGAAGACTTATTTTTTACATTAAATTTTCTAATGTATTACACGCTAATAATTATTTTCTAAATTTAACAATCTTTGAAGTACTTGTCTTATTCCTCTTCACTTACATATTTTTTTTAAATTTTTTTCAGGTTTTTTTTTTTTCATTTCATTTCTTTTTGTAGTGAGATATCTGATTTTTTTTAATGTTAAAAAAAAAAAAAAAAACCAAAATTATAAAGTTTCAATCTTCTATATAATTATATATTGTTAAATAATATTTAATTTCCCGTGAAATACTTTTCACTAAAAAGACAAGAATTTTTAACAATTTACATAAAAATACACATTTTGAGTATAGATATAACAGAAAAAATACTCATTTTGATTCTTTTTGCTAAAAGTGACATGTCAAATAAAAAAAATTTATATAAAAAAAATTAATGAAAATAAGTATAAAAATTAGCATTTTTTATGAATTTTTTATGTCAAATATTAATAATAATAACATTTTTTTTCCAAACATTAAATGATTCACATAGAGAACGAAGTGAAAATCACATTATACAAATTTTTAATTTTTAATTTTTTAATGTCATTTTTCTTATCTTAAAACACAAAGTGATAATCACAAAATTTAATTATAAAAAAATTAAAAACAAAATCATAAAAAAAAAAAAAAACGAAAAACAAAATAAAAAAATAAATTAAAATTAAAAAGAAAATTTAAATATTAAAAATAAATAAAAAATAAAAATATAAGAGTTGAGTTACCCGAGGGTAGCTGGTGTGGGCCGATGGAGCTGGCCCTGGCCAAGCTCCACCGGTGCATGACGGTTGCCTCTCGGGCCACCCTGCGTGACTTGCTGGAGCCGATTCTGAGAATTGGCTTAGGTCAACCCCGTCGGGTTGCCCGAGGGTGATCATCGTGGGTCGGCAGAGATGGCCAAGCTCCGTCAGGCCATGACAGCCGCCCCTCAAGACACCCACTAGGGCTGGCCGGAGTCGATTATAAGAATTGGCTCAGGCCAAGCTCGACAGTGCCTTGAGGGGCGGTAGTAGTGGGCTCTGCCGACCCACGACGGCCACCCGGTGGAGCAAATTTGATTCTCAGAATCCGATTTCTAGGATAGCAGGGAAAATATGATTCTAAGAATCGGATTTTCCTCGTCGGACGGGCAAATCCGATTCTCAGAATCGGATTTACCCAGCTGGCAGGGCAAAGAATCGGATTTTCCTGACGATTAAGCTCGCCCAAAGGCTTAAAGGCCACAATTTTTTTATTTTTTATATAATTGTTATTAATTTTTTTAAACTTTTAATTTGTTTTTCAGTTTTTTTTTTTTTTTTAATTATATTTGTGTTCATTTTTTATTTTTAAATGTTTTTTTAGTTATTTTAATTGTGATTTTTTTATAATTTGTTTTGGTTTTTTTTTAGATATTTTATTTTTATTTTATTTTATTTTTTTCAATGTTTTTCATTTTTTTTTTTAATATATATTTTTTAATTTTATTCTGAGAATAGGCTCTAGCCAGCCCCGCCGGGTGGCCGCCGTGGGCTGGCGTAGCAAGCCAAGCTTTGTCGCCCGCCCCTCGGGCCAACCATTGGTGCTTAGAGCTGATTCTGAGAATCAGCTGCCCCCCAGCCGATTTTGAAAATCATCCTTCAGCCCCTCGAGCGGGCTCAACCTGAATCCGAGAATCGGGTTGAGCCTGCCCAAAGGCTTGAGGGCCACAAATTTATTTATTTTTTGATATATTTCTTATTAATTTTTTTAAAATTTTAATTTGTTTTTAGTTTTCTTTTTTTTAATATTTTATTAAGTTATTTTAAATTTTAATTATATGTGTGTTCATTTTTTTATTTTTCTATTCTTTTTTAATAATTTTAATTGTGATTATTTTTTTAATTTTTTAGGTTTTTTTTAGATATTTTAATTTTATTTTTTTCAATGTTTATTTTTTATTTTTTCTCATTTATTTAAATTTTTTAATAATTGTTTTTTTATTTTTAGTTCTCTAATATTTTTATTTTGAACTTTGAATTTTTTTCGCTGTGTTTATTTTTTAATTTTTTAATTTTATTGATTTTTTTAAATGTAATATTTATTTTGTTTTTTGTATTTTTTAAATTGTCTAATAAAACATTTTTTTTTTCTTTCACTAATTTTGTTTCTTTAATTATATATATATATATATATATATATATATATATATATATATAATCTTTATCTTTGGAGGTTAGTTTGTTTTCTTTTTTCTTTTTTCATTTGTATGTTTGATTTTTTTTTTCTATACTTTAATATATTTGATTTATTGTTGTCTTTTTTTTTAATTTATATTTTTTTTCTAATATATATTTTTATTTATTTATTTTTTATTTTTTAACTTTTGTTTTTTCTGTTTTTTGTTTTTTTTTAATTGTTTTAACTCTTGTTTTTATTTGTAAATTTTTGTTTTCAATTTTCTTTTGAAATTTTAAGTTTTTTTGGAGTGATAACATTTTATCTTTTACATGGTATTTCAAAATGTTGAAAATTTGTCCTTAAAAAAAAATGTTATTCCAGTATCTTCACTTTTCGTTTTGAGGGTGTTTTTGGCACACAAAAATTGGTGTTCACTGCCATTTTTTAAACATGTTGAAAATTTACCTCTGAAATAAAGATGTTATTCCAGCATCATCACTTTTCGTTTACGAGCTGTTTTTCATGTTTTTGGGGGTTTTTTTTGCTAGAGATCTCGTTTTGAGTTTATAGTTCTTGTTTCATATTTTAGGTTGTTACTATTCAACTAAGACTATTTCAGCGCACCTTAACTAGACCAGCCGCGAAATGGTATGTGGAGCAGCCTTCTGCTTTGCATGGAACCTTTAGCGCCCTGGCTACTGCATTCCTCACATATTTTCAATTACATGTCCACCACGATTCAAGAATGGAGTTACTGACTCATTTTAGGTAAACGTTAGTTGTCCATATCTCAGACCAACTCCATGAATGGCGACGACATGGAAGTTTGTGCAAAGCTCAACCCAATGATATAGTTTTACTGGACCTATTTTTGAAGACTCTCACAGCAGATATTTCAAAGGATGTGAAAACCCAAGGACCTACTTCCGAGGAGGATGTCATTAGTAAAGCCCAGCAACTCAAGCTTATATACACCCAATCAGGATATATTTACAACATCCTGCCTAACACTCCGCACCTGCAAACTTACAAAGAATTTATATGATCATCGAATATTGCAGACGGATTGATCGGGGCATTGACCCAAAGTCATCTAGGAAGCAATATCTCGTACCCTAGTTACTTGTATCATCCTAACTAGAACATCACACAACCAGACTACCATCAGAGTCACCCTACACCTCTGAAAAATATGACCAATAGGGCGTCGTCATACCACCATCAACAGGGAGGATCGTACCCTCCCTTGCAGGGGACCCAGTACGCAGCTAGGAACGCTGACGGAAGAGCTCCCCCATAACAACCATACACTAACTAGGGATAGGGGAACCTGGTTGCCTCACTCTCTTGAGTTGTCAAACTTCACACTCAGGGAGTTGCTGGGTGCGTCGAACACTGCAAAAAATTTGATAAGATATTTGGCCCAAGATCACCTAGGCAGCAGTAATCAGTACCCAGGAGACTCAGGGAGTTACCATGCACGTCGAATAATGTAGAAAGATTGATCGGGTCTTTCGCCAAAGATCACTTAAGGATCAATAATACCCATGATACTCAGGGAGTTACCAAGCACGTCAAATACTGCAAATGGTTTGATCAGAATTTTGGCCCAAGATAACCTAGGGAGAAGTAATTAGTACCTAAGAGACTCAGAGAGTTACCACGTGCATCGATATTGTAGATGGTTTGATCAGGTCTTTGGCCCAAGATCACCTAGGTAGCAGTAGTACCCACGATACTAAGAGAGTTGCCATGCACGTTGATACTGCAAATGGTTTGACCAGGTCTTTGGCAAGGAAAATTTTAAGGATATAAAATTATCTTCAAGTTTAAAAACATTGGTGAATATCACTAGTCCCTAATATGCAAACTATAAAATGTTTATTGATGTATTTGCAAAATTATTCAAATTTATAATGACTTTATATATACTCTCTATATAATTTTGGCGATTTTAAAGGTAAAATAATTTTATGTTGTAAAATTTGGGTGAATCATTATTATAAAAAATTGAAATTAGAGAATATTTTTCTTCAAAAAATCATGGAAAATTAGCCCACCTATGAATATTAGCCCGTAAAATTTTCCATGGTCTTTGGCCCAAGATCACCTAGGCAGTAGTAGTACCCATGATACTCAGGGAATTACTAGGCGCATAGAATAATGTAGACAACTTGTAATATTCCCTAAATGGGAAAGCAACAATACATGAACACAATAATGGAAAGAATAGTGAATAAATCAACACACCATGATATGAGACAGATGTACAACCATCTTATTAAACATATCAGCAAATAATAGGCACAATATCTTGAGGATCAAGTCACTCAAGTAATACAAAGAAGCCTCTATAAGAAAAATATGTTAATACATGAGAAATAGCTGCCATACAAATGCCCTGATCTATGACAACGCAGTTTTAGGGCATAAACTGCTGCAAAAATATGGATCAATATAGATCTGCTATTATATAGCTCAAATAATGCTAGGAGTGAAGCTCTAGCCTCCTAGACACCTTTCCATTGAACCCGGGAAGGGTTTCCGAAAATACACCCAAATACAAATGGTGATCTACAGCCCTAGGACTGAAGAGTCACTGCAAACTGAAGCTCATGAAATAGAAGGTTGAAATAATATGGATCTGATGTATATCTCCTCAAAGGGTCTCCTCCAATGAAAGGTTGAACCCTTCACCTATAGAAAAACGCTCTTAAAGAGCCAATAGATCCTCCTCCACGACTGCCCTCCAAAATAACACAATTCCCAACTGAAACTGTGCTGTGAATGATGGGGATAGGTTGGCTTGGTGCCAAAGATCTGAAATTTTCCCAAGAACCCTCCTTGCTAATCTCCCAAGAGAAGGAATCCCTCCTCCTATGGAAAACTAGCTCAGAAAGTGGGTTTTTCAACCCTCCACTGCAACACCCTACAATACAACTTAGATCTGAACAGACACTATGCCGTAGTTGAAGGTTGAAGCTTGGCTAGAATGCCGAATATGTGAAAATGATGGATCAATACTCTCCAAAGAGGCCTCTCAAGGAAAGAGGTGGGATTCCCAACGGGGAACACCCTGTGCTAAACAACACCAGCAATCTTAGCTAAATAGCCGAAGAGAGAAAAATTCTAAACAGACATATCAAAATAATAATCATAAGCTACCCTCATATGGATGCCATCCTCTTCCTTATAAAAAATGTGAACCTTCTCATCTTGGGTCCCACTCATTAGGGTTTCCATCATCATGTAATCAATCTCCCTCCAAAACTGTGATGTCCCATCATTAATACCACTCCTCCATAACAATGTTGTTTGATTTGGTCAAATTTGACCTATTCAACACGCTAAAGCCCCTTTTCACACCTAAGGGTCTTCAATCCAGCTTTTATATGACCTCCATTCACCCTAGGAGTGGATTTTATTCCTTCTAAGGAGATTTATGGGTCTCCATACCCTCTTATTCCTCTATCTAAGAGCAAAATAAAAAATTAATATTCCAATTAGTTGTCTGCTAATTTAGGAATATTACAGTCCTCCCCTCCCAAATGTTGTTTTTCCTCAAGAAACTGCAAGGATAGAATTGAAGATCCTCTCCTCTTCCTCCTGTATCACCCTCAAGTGATAAGTTCCCCAAAAGAACAAGATTCTTTCTCATCAATATGTTCTCAAGTTGTTCCTCCCATGTGTATAAGTATGCCTTTGGTGAAAAATCCAAATGGCTCTCATCATGAAAAAGTGGGATATCCATGAAAGCAACTATATGGGGTCTAGAGGCCTTCTTGAGGCATGGAATCTGAAATATATTGGGAACCATCATCCCCATGTGAAGCCTCCATCCCCAAGCTATCATCCACAAAAAGTGAGTCACCCTCCAACATGGTAACTCCTGAAACATCTCCTCCACCTTAGGCTCCTGCAAAGAAGGTGGGCTGCATAGATGAATATGATGGATCAAATTGTCGATCCCACGCTGTCTCTCCCTCCACTTATGATAAGTGTAGACTTGCTGTTGAATATGGGCTGCAATAATGTTTCCTTCATGGAGAAAAAAGGCAATAGGATCCTCAAAGATCCACTCTTTGGTTCTTGCCCAAATCATCCAATACAAAATTAATATGACATTACCATCATAGGGAATCCAAATGAGAGAAATACTAAAGGTTTTACATAGTGCTGGAAAGTACCAATAGTCTCTCAAGTAGTCACAGCGTAGTTTTACCAACTGCAATTTCAGAACATGATGGGGCAAGTTGTCTCCCAACAAATTGTTGGTTGTGCATGTCATCACACTTACTAGTGAATAGTAAATGACATTATATATCAACTCAACATATAGGAAATAGTACAACACTTGCCCAAAGCCATTCAAGAAATGGATCTCTCCATCATAGATGTTGGTCCCAAAATGACCATGAAGCCCAAATAGAGGCTTGCCCTCTTGTGGAGCAATGCACTGTATAGAGATGGTAAGAGAATGCAAATACTATGTTAGATAATCAATAAGTGAAAAAACACAATTCTTACCATGTACTGAGAGTAATCTGATGATAAGATCCATGAATGAGCCCTCCATAGTGGTATGATATATTCCCATGAAGAGGAATAAACCATGTGCTGCATGCAAAATATTCCTCTTATTCTTGGAGATCCAAGTCAAGAAGATCATATCATGGTAATATATGTCTCCATCCACTACTTCATCACTCTCATCTCCTACTTGTCCATCAAGTGCATCATATGTGAAGTGATCCTAGGAACACCCCATCAACAAATCCAAGCTCTCAAGTAGCAACGTTGTTGGCCTTTGTAATGAGGCTCCTGTCATCTCATAGCTCCATCCTTTGACATACCACATGTCAAGGCCATCGATAATAATGCTTCTATATATGGGAGATTCCTTCAAAATTGGAAGTACCTCCTGATCCTCCAAGGCTAAGGAGTAGCCCCTTTGCACCATGATAGTGCCATCACCTACTCCTGAACCATTATGCAAAGTATGGGAGAAAATCAGCCCATACTCTCCCAAGTTCTTCCAAAGCAACAACAACTCTTGTTGCCTTCCTACACCATCACCATATAAAATATAGAGCATCAACATGATGGTTGACATAAAAGATATCACATCACCCCAATATGCCCAAACTCCTTGCTTCCATATGATGCAAGTGCCATGCCAAGTCCCAACCAACAACATACTCTTTGAAATAGAATGTGTCACATGATGACCAAACTCTTTCAAGAGTAGCCAACGCAGCCTTGCCTCCTGCTGCCCTGTGTCATAGATCTGCAAGTGGCTTCCCAACCTCTTGCTCATCAACATCACCCATCCAACCAATGGTGAGTGTCTACTATCATGCTCAAAATTGGTATTCCTCAAATGGAGAATACCATCCTCCCAAATCAAATTTCTATCTTTGAATTTCATGGGATGTTGAAATGAAATCTCCTGGAGATCTCCAAATGAATACTACTCATCAATGACCAAATTGACCCCATAAGGATCCAATTGATATGTAGGCAAAAACTGCTCATTAATATGTGAAGTTCTCATCAAGAAGTATCCATCATAATAATGGAAGATGTCATCCATCAATCATCTGCCTATCCACTACTCCCCAAGTGTGTTGGTCATCAGAATGTCTCAATATTAGTTGGGCCCCCAACTCATCACTGTTGTTGATTTCCATGATGGTGCATCTGTTGTCTCAAGATCATGCTCAATGTTGAACACATAGTTCTACATTGCATTGTTTAGGACAATACTCATCCTATCCTCCGACAATCTACACTCCATCCCCAAGGGTTGTGTGTAGCTCAACCATGATACACTAGGATGACTGTATATCTTCTCCTTGAACAAATCAAGGCTACTCAGTGCAGTGTTAGTCTGCTACTCCAAATCAGCAATGTACTTTGACCCTAGGTCATGCAATGGTACATTCCCACAATCCTCCATATGATGTGCTAAAGTAACAGAAAATGGAAACATGTGCATACCTTGGTAAAGCTTTGGAACATCTTGTATTGCTACAATGGTTCCTCCTTCCATTGTGATGGCTTCACCAACTATTGATGATGATGGCTGCTCTTCCATGGCTGCATCATCGCTGGTACAAGTCTCCTCCTCCTCATGCATCTCCAAAATAGAGCATGGGATCCCATAAGTCAAGAGATCAATATCACCTGGAAAAGATGCAAGGATTCTTTCTCCTAATGCAAGTGCTCCTGTAGAAAGTGGTGGTAAAGGCTTCTCCTCCTCTGACTTCTTCTTGTCAAGCTTCTTGATCAACCTTTGAGTAAAATCTGCATATGCAGTCACCTTTGCATGACTCAAATGGCTAAACCACCAAATGTTTGCTTCACCCTCAAGGTGCAACACTGCAATCTCAACAACTTCTTTCTCTACTACTAGATGTAGCAGGAAAAATGCATCCAACTTCATTCCCCACGCCCTTGTTGTGCATTTGGATGACCCATTAAAGGTAGACAATAGAAATCTATTTCCCTCCTTCCTTCTATTGCTGCAAGGTCCCCTTTCTTCCTTGAGCTAAATAAACTATGGGAGAGTTAGATTCTCCTTGAAATTTCTAGGTTGAGACTTATATTCTGCAAGATACTCACTTAGAATCTCATGATCTAAGTTTCCTCCTTCTTCATGCCTCTTGTCTTCAAAATAAAAGGGCATAGCATGTTTCTTTTGAGCTCTATGCAATACCGGATCTTCTTTTTGCTGATAGGAAGTGCATGGACCTTCCTCATCTTGAAACCCTAATGCGGTTTCACTTCTTTTCTCCATTTTTCTTTGCTTGACCTCCTTGGTAAGGTCCTTCTTAGATCTAAAAAGAGATGAGATGAAACTCATTCTTTCCATCATTCTGATATCTTTCTCCTTCTCCTTATTCTTCTAATAGCGTAATGGCCGAGATCCACGGGCTGAGCCAAGATTATGCTCTGATACCACTGTAATATTCCCTAAATGGGAAAACAACAATACATGAACACAATAATGGAAAGAAAAGTGAATAAATCAACACACCATGATATGAGACAAATGTACATCCATCTTATTAAACATATCAACAAATAATAGGCACAAGATCTTGAGGATCAAGTCACTCAAGCAATACAAACAAGCCTCTACAATAAAAATATGCTAATACATGAGAAATAGCTGCCATACAAATGCCCTGAGCTATGACAATGCAGTTTTAGGGCATAAAATGCTACAAAAAGATGGTTCAATATAGATATGTTGTTATATAGCTCAAATAATGCTAGGAGTGAAGATCTAGCCTCCTAGACACCTTTCCAAAAGAACACGGGAAGGGTTTCCTAAAATACACCCAAATACAAATGGTGATCTACAGCCCTAGGACTGAAGAGTCACTGCAAACTGAAGCTCATGAAATAGAAGGTTGAAATAATATGGATTTGATGTAGATATCCTCAAATGGTCTCCTCCAATGAAAGGCTGAACCCTTCACCTACAGGAAAACGATCTTAAAGAGCCAATAGATCCTCCTCCAAGAATTCCCTCCAAAATAACGCAATTCCCAACTGAAACTGCACTGTGAATGATGGGGATAGTTTAGCCTGGTGCCAAATATCTGAAATGTGCCCAAGAACCCTCCTTGCTGATCTCCCAAGAGAAGGAATCCTTCCTCCTATGGAAAACTAGCTCAGAAAGTGGGTTTCTCAACCCTCCACTGCAACACCCTACAATACAACTCGGATCTAAACAGACACTGCGTTGTAGCTGAAGACTGAAGCTTGGCCAAAATGACAAATATGTGGAAATGATGGATCAATACTCTCCCAAGAGGCCTCTTAAGGAAAGAGGTGGGATTCTCGACACCCTATGCTAAACAACACCAGCAATCTTAGCTAAACAGTTGAAGAGAGCAAAAGTCTAAATAGACATGGGTGAAAATGTGAAGTTAGATTACACTTTTTTTTTCCCCTTTTGAGAAAAAATTGTCATTTTTAGAAGTTCTTCAACTTTCTGCAAGCCAAAACAATTTTTCTGTTTAGAATTTCATTTTCTGATAAAAATAAAACTTGTCAAAAATTTCATTAGCTTTCTATTACTTATTTTTTGGAATTTTTTTATTCACATGTGATATGTCAACTTAACAATTATTTGAGTGTGTTCTTTAAAAATCAAAGGATTCATAAAAATTCATGTTGAGATGCATTGGTGTATTCTTTGAAAACTTGGTGTTTTTGAGAAAAAAAATGTGTTACAACAATCTAGACAGAGTCTACTTCAGTATCGTTATATTTAAGAAACCAACTGATACATATCATAATTACTATAATTTTTTGAACTGAACCAATGTGAAAAAACTACATATTTTGAATATGTTTCTGTCTGCGTCAAGTTTCTCAACATATTAGCTATAAACTAAAAATCTAAAAACTACCTGTTACAGTCGACGGACCAATGTAATGCACCATAAATTTTTCAATTTTTTTAACAATGTATTTTGGGAAATACCGAATTTTGATTTCACTGAATCATAATGACCTTCAGAAATTTTTTGCACCCATTTTATTACAAAATTAATTAAATTAGTAAATATTTATTGAATTCCATAAAAATTGTATCTCGTGAAAGTAGATTGAATTCTGCAAATACTAGTCTTGGTTCTGAAAGTTAATTCATAAAATTTCATGGAGTTTAACCATTCCAAACTTGATGAAATATATTCAAAGCCGAGTTGCAACATAGTTGCAGATGTTTTAGTTCGGCCAAACTTTTGTAACAGTTTGGCCAAATTATTTTTGCCGCTCTGTCCCGTTAGTTTTAACGACGAAAATGTTCGACCAAAATTTTGATAAAAGTTGGGCCAAAAATTTTCCTGCAAATCCCGTCGGCCGGAAAAAAGTCGATAAATTCCCTCAAAAAAAACAAATTTCGTAACTATATAAATAGTTGAAAACGGAAACATTATTTTCGCATATTCTTCACATATCAAAATAATAATCATAAGCTACCACCATATGGCTACCATCCTCTTCCTTATAAAAAAATGTGAACCTTCTCACCTTGGGTCCCACTCATTAGAGTTTCCATCATCATGTAATCAATCTCCCTCCAAAACTGCGTTGTCCCATCATTAATGCCACTCCTCCATAACAACGTTGTTTTATTTGGTAAAATTTGACCTATTCAACATGCTCCAGCCTCTTTTCACACCTAAGGGTCTTCAATCCAGCTTTTATATGACCTCCATTCACACTAGGAGTGTCTTTTATTCCTTATAAGGAGATTTATGGGTCTCCATACCCTATTATTCCTCTACGTAAGAGAAAAATAAAAAATTAATATTCTAATTAGCTGTCTGTTAATTTAGGAATATTACACGGTTTGAATGGGTCTTTGGCCCAAGATCACCTAAGCAATAGTAATCAGTACCTTGGAGACTCAGAGATTTACCATGCACGTCGATACTGTAGATGGTTTGATTTGGTCTTTGGCCCAAGGTCACCTAGGCAACAGTAATTAGTACCCAGGATACTCATATGATTCTACTCAAAACATATCACAACCTGGCTATCGTGAAAGTCACCCCAACACTCATATACTAACTAGGGACAAGGGAACCAATATCCCCCAACACTCATATACTAACTAGGGAAAAGGGAACCAATATCCCCCATTTCCCACATAGAATGGACCACCGCCACAACATAATGCGTCAGTCAGTTTAGTGCAACCTTCCCAGGCTCATCAGCAACCAGAAGAATTATGACAATCCTCCAAATGCTACAAAAAGAAGCCACGGAGCAAACAAAAGGGAGACTCTGGACAGGGGGGCAGTAACCAGCAATGCCCCCCACAATATCAGTCTGGGGGCAACCCCAACCGAAATCAAAACCAGGATCCAAGTAACAACTCCCAAGGGAAAACAAGAGCTCAAAGTATTTGATCATGAACCCACAAGAAACATAGTGATTAGCACCTCATAACGCCCAATGGAGGCTTCACACATTCACGCCTCCGAAAAAATCATTTTTTCAGCTACGCCAAGTATGCCCTCTCTTATCGTTTTTTAATCAGCACATTTGTCAATATATTTGAATGAAAGAGATGCTTTCACTTGGGGTATTGGTTGCAGGTGTTACACATCATGACAAACCACCTATTTCCCCGGCCACTGAAGGTTTCAGAGCAGGTATCATTCTACCTCCAACATGATAGACTCCCAGAGAATATTTTCGTATCCTGACATCATTTCTCCACAAGAATAAACCATAGGTTCCAAACACCCGACCATGTTTATCATCTCCCCACCTCGCACAGATAAACATTCTCGTTGGTCGATAGAGCCTCACCCTCCATGGTGTCCATCACTCAAGTATACTTGCATAAAAAATATGATGCCATTGCCATAACATCCCAGTCCGGGAAGCACTTCATGTTCATCCATCCATCATGCATCAAGTCAAGTTTTACCATGTCACAATAAAACCCCTTTCTCCGACTACCACTTTCGCAAGAAGATCGAACATGCACCACCGCATCTTGCATTTGACCTACCATACCTCCATCAGCATAGCCCATCTATGATACTTCCCATCCACTTCACCACCCTCGCACCGAGACTAACCAATGGGGCCCTCACCCTCACCAAAAACACCTTCCTCACATCATCAATGAGTGATCATTTTCATGTTTTTGGGGCACTCGTCTCCATGTTTGTACATCCAAACCCATTTTATATTCTTTTGGAAAGTGTGCAAAGAATTTTTTTAGTAGAACACCCCCCACCCATCCATCCACTTTTCTCCCTTGGCAGCAGTTCGTAATCACCCTTGGTCGAAGCTTCACATCTCTCACGCAAAGCCACCACAGCATTCATAAAAAAAATATACCCACCCTAGATGTCCTACCGACTCCAGGGCTTTCCTCACCAGAAATTGTTATGACTGCCACCAAATTACATTTACAAGATCCGACCTTGGGCCACTGAACTCCCATACTCATTTTTCAACCATTTATTGCCATCATGCCTATGTTAACCTATCATCCCCCACCTGCTATATCAGAGACCCTGATCCCTTGCATCAATATTTCTCTCATCTAGTTGAGGCTTCCTTCTTGTCGACTTCAACAAAAATTTTCCAAGAAGGAAGTAGTACCTTGGATGGCTCATCATCAACCAAATCAGCAGATCACTACCATACAAGTGACATAGAAAACACCTCTATCTGTCAAATAGGTGTTAACTAGCCAAAGCATCACGAGCATGGGACATGCCCGCCTCATAGAAATATTGTATTTATGCTATCTCTTGCAGGTTTCTGATAGAACATGGTCCCTCTTTTACTCACAGCAAGGGGTCTCCAACCTTAGGCTTCACGCAAGTTACTCTCTCTCTCTCTCTCTCTCAACACGGGTTATACAGAAGAAAAACTATAATTTATTTTGACTATACAGTTCTTCCTAGACCTCATACATTAGGGCGCAACTATTATCATTGGATAATCGGACTGGAAAAGGACATTATGAAATTTCAAGCAGAAGGATTTACAGGATGGAAAAACATTGCAAAATCTGGAAAAAATTTCTTTTTCTAAGGTGAGATAGACAAAGTTATTAATTCGCACAAAGAAGGCATTGGCACAAAGTGCTCCACGCAGCCTTTTCTTCGATAGTAGCAGAGATTTCCGCGGCTTTCTCTCAAATAGTCGTGTGATCCTGGGTATGGTGGAAGGTCACCATCTGGGACCACTTTGCACACTTCAGGAAGAAGATTCTCCACTCAAGACTGCCAAGCACAACCGCCTAGAGCCACCTTGAGGCCTCAAGTGTAGCACACAATGGATCAACCTCCACTCTTGGGTCACTATCCACAAATTGTACCAAGAAAGGGAAGAATATTTTAATTTTACCTATAAAATATCACCATGAGAACAAAAATTTAGAACATATTGTTATGCTGGCCAAATTTCCCAAGATCAAACTAGTAGTGTTTTTTCCAAGTAGCAAAGGAGTGAAGGGATTCATTTTTTGGCCATTCAACATCTCAATCCCAAATGAGAAGTGCATTAGTTGTCCATTATCCGATCACTCATTCGAGGAGAAGACATAGGCTTGCAAGCAGCTTAAGGGAAGATCCCTCCTCACTTTTAGTATTAGAGCTCCATAGCTCTAAGGACTCACTGCGAGTGTCTTAGCATTATACCTCTTTTTTACCACTAGCAGCAAATAAAAGGGGATTCGTTCTTCTTTGGTATTATTAGTTTTTTTAAACTCGATATTGAGTTTGTGTTATATTTGTATTTTTTGTTTCTTGTTTCCTCCTCTATTGTAGTATGCTATGTTTTATAACTAGTTTTTCTACATGTTATGATGCTTCACTAACCATCTAACAACTCATTTTCTCCATGTGACATTTCTTGTAGGAAAGAAACCTCCCCTACCAAGCATTGTGCATTTCATACACCCTCATGTCAAATGCACCAATACACAAGTCACAGGTCAAAGTGTTTTTTCAAATGTTAGTGGAACAAGTTCAACATGTAATACACTAATTTAAATGGAAACATAGCATGCTGCATAAAAAATGAAACAAAAACAAAAAAACATGCACAAAAAAGACGATCAATAGAGAAAACACACTAATAACTCAAAAATTGATAGCTTTCTCCATTTATTAGGTGTTGGTAGTAGTAGAGATAGAATGCTAAATCTCTTGTAGTGGATCCTTCGAGCAACAGAGATCCAATATCCAAGACTAGAGGGTCTCTTCCCCTCAATTCAAGCCTCTCTTCCCTCTCAAAGGATGGTAGATCGATGGAAACGTGGTGAACTCTTCTCTCTTGGATTGAGGTGTTGGGTGGCTAAAAACTGAATCCTTCCAATCCTCTTGTTGCTAGACAACATAAGTTGGTTTGCTAAGGAGAAATTTGGCCAACATAACAATGTGTATCCCATTTCTCTTCCCATGGTTGGATTTTATAGACCAATTTCACATCAAGTATCACAACTTTGGGGACTCTTATGCACATGGAGCCATTCACCCCAATGCATACAAAGAGGAATATTTAGAGGATGAGGACTTCGAGGAGGTGTATCAGCAGTTGCGGAGTCATACTGATGTGCACGATGGCGATAACACCGTTGAATACCATCTCTAGGACGAGTTACTCTACAAGCTATATAAGCTATGTGTTCCTAAAGGTGAGTGATTGCAGCTGATTAGAGAGGTTCAAACCTCCAAGGTTGCAGGTACTTTGGTGTAGGGAAGGCCATGGCTAACTTCCATAGGTATGTGTATTGGCCCAAGATGCAATAGAAGGTAGCTAGGTTCATAAGAGTATGCATGCTTTGTTGTACCATCAATCCCAGCAATAGGAAACATGGTCTATATCATCTCTTATCTGTACCTACTCGTCCTTTGGAAAGCATTTCCATGGAATTTGTGGGAGGTTTACCAACAAACAGGAAGGGACATGACTACCTGTTCATGGTAGTTGATAGGTTCAGTAAGATGTGTGTTCTGATGCCCTGTAAAAACACGGTTAACAAGTAAGAAGAAACAAACTTGTTATTTGGACAAGTCTAGGTGCACTTTGGGATACCAAGAAGCATCTTTTTAGATAGGGATACAAGATTTATCAGTGCATTCTGGACCACATTGTGGGAGAAGTGTACAAATTATATATAATATGCATGTATATATCTGGACTCTCCTGATCTCACAATATTTATCTTCTTGAAAAATACAAAATCCTTCCACTATAATTCTTGCGGAAGTTTAATCAACAATTGTAAAACACATGAAGCAATAAAAACACACATAACACAGTTGTTTAATGGGAAAGCCTGAAGCTGAAAACCCCAACTATCATATATTATGTATCATGGAGATCATGTAACAATCTCATACAAAGATTAGTACATCAAGCTCTCAGTACAATCAATCATCACACACTAATCAGGAAAAATCTGCAAATCCATGCACCGATATTTTCCCTCCTGCTAGCCTGCCTCCACTGCGCAATCCAAGTTGATTACAAAGACCAATTCGGTGCAATCCCACTCTCCTTGATTGCATTATTATCATTAGAAACTCCAATGTATATATAGATTCAATTCATGCATCACTATGGTAACAACAGATAGTCCATCTTTCCCTTTCACCTATCTGTCCACTGGTCTCCACTGAAACTGCCACGCACTGTAGTTAACTAATGTATTTTTCAGTTGATTAATGAGTTATTATTTGTGAATTAATTAACTAATTAATTCACTGCACTCTCACTAGTGTATCATTCAGTTAGATTAGATACAACTAGCTCAACTGAGTCTAACTGAGTTAAACTGAATACAACTCCATAAACTACTCTTCCAACTCTATCATAACTTTGCCACTTCAGTTCTAACTGAGTCCTCCATGCATTAGCTCTAGTAAACCCTTGGGAATTGCGTAATTCCCTCAGTGCACTGATGTGCCACATCTGTGCACTGAAACAAAGTGCTCCAAGAGAATAAGTTGTTGTTTAGTGTCTAACTATTATTAAGAGCTAATAATAATCGACATGCATCTATTTTTAGATCGACGATCTATAAATATACTTCGCCCAATATTCTAAAAATAGAATCTCATCTATTTTTCACATTTGACCAACCATCTACAAATAGCCTCCTGCTACATATAGAATATGCTCACCATGTCTAAAAATAGACATACACCTAGAAATAGCTTGTGTGGGCCCCACCTAGTTTAGGTGATTATTTTCCAACTAGGATCAAGGATGATGTTTCAGGATGCCTCCTTCACTGTTTCTTGTTGCAAACTTCAACACTCCCTCTCAACAATAAAGTACTGTCTTTACATGTGACATGCAACTCCATGCATTCGCCCTACAACCTTTGCAAGCGCCCTGCAACTCCATGCATCTGCTCTGCAACTCTTCTGAAACTGAAAGGCTTCAAACAACTCAATCAGTCTTAATGCATATATCATCAAATTCTTCGACTTCTGCTGGTACCAACTGCACATGTCTCCAGGAACCACTGCTCTGTTGAACTCTACACCCATGCACTCTGCACTTGCTATCAACTTTGAACCGCGATCCAGTATCCGACACTGTCACTTTGATCTACCTGCATCAATCCAACTAATCATGCTACTGCTGCTCTATGGGCACCTCATAGCCAGGTTCAATTCATGAGATCCACACCATCTCAATGAATCTTTCCCAGAAATCTCTTCTTGGGATTACTCATGCATGTCGCCCCACCTCTCACCTGGTGGTATAGCTGCATGCACTCCCTCTACCCATCTGGCACAGAATTTCTCTGCATGAGTGGTTGCACCCACTCCATGATCCTCATCTTGTGGCTGCTCCACATCCCGAGGTTCACTCTTACCTGCATGCAAATCCAGCTCCCTTTCAAGCTTCAATTGCATGTATTTCCTGCACTTCCCAGCAGTAGGAAGCTTCGTAGAAATCCCATCTACTTCAAGTCTGTAGAGATTCTTCGCTTGAATCCCAACCTTCTTGACTTGTCCTATTTCTTTGTACCAAAGGAAAACTTTTCCTTCACTAAAGACATCATACCCTTTATCCTCTAACATTGTGACTGAGATTAATTTCTTCTTTAAACTTGGAACATGCACTACATCTTGTAAAAGAATGAGTTTACCTGACTCCCTCTGAAAGGTAATGGTACCAATATCAGTCGCAAATTATTGTCCATTGTCGCCCAAATCAACATGAAACTGGAGATCTTTCTCCACCAAGTCACTGAAAAGATTCACATCTCCCGTCATGTGAAAGGAAGCACTACTATCAAAGTACCACCCCGATCCCAATGCACTAGACACCATGCATGTGATAAATGAGAAGTCAAGCTCAAATTGCGAGGCAAGAGCCTCACCAGCTGCAGCTCGAGTAGCCTGCTTGTTCTTCTTCTTCCGTGGACAATTTTTGGTGAAATGCCCATGTTCGTGATAGTGAAAACACTTCACTTTGGACATGTCACGCTCTTTTCCATCCGCACCGGATTGAGAAGGATTTTTCTTCCCCTTCCCTTTCCTTGCTTTGGCAACCAAAGCGTAATCCTCTTAATCATCATGCTTTGATGAAGAGCCATCCCTGGTACTCCACCTTATCTCCTCCTGCACAAGATCCGACCAAAGTCACTCCCATCCTGGCAGTTTCTCTTGTCCATTAACAGAGTCTTCGTAGCTATGCCAACTCTTCGGAAGCCCAAGGAGAGCCAAGCTCACCAAGTCTTTTTCATCCACACTGACTCCTACACTCCCAAGATCATCCCTGCTGTGGACAACCTTTGTCAAGTATACCGGAATAGTGTCATTCTTCTCCATTTTTATTTTTCTGAGCTTGTCTTTAAGTGCCAACTTCCTCTAGTCACTTCTGCTTTGGAAAAATTCTGTCAAAGCTTTCCACATTAAGAATGGAGTGGCTTTTCCGTGAAGGCTGGACATAATGTGGTCCTTCACACCTTCCAACAGAATCCTTCAACACTTTGCTACCTTTTTTTTCAATGCATCAAGTCATGATTGCATATTAAACCTAGCTTAAAGATTATCGCTATCCCGATGAACTCCTTGACCATTATCTCTAGCACGTGCCTCCATCTTATCCTTCCATGCAATATAATTCGAGCTGCCCTCAAGGGCATAGTCCAATCGCAATCCGTTGAAAGACATCTCAACTTCGACACCAAGAAAACACTGCTGCAAATTCGAATTCCACCGGCACAAAACTCCAAATGCTTGATAATTGCGATGCAAACTCAGTCAATATCCTTTCTGGTTTCATTGAGAAATTATATACACTATGCATGTATATATCCGGACTCTCTTGATCTCACAATATTTATCTTCTTGCAAAATACAGAATCCTTCCACTATAATTCTTGCGGAAATTTAATCAACAATTGCAAAACACATGAAGCAATAAAAACACACATAACATAGTTGTTTAATGGGAAATCCTGAAGCTGAAAACCCCAACTATCATAAATTATGTATCATGGAGATCATGTAACAATCTCATACAAATATTAGTACATCAAGCTCTCAGTACAATCAATCGTCACACACTAACATAGAAGAAATATGCAAATCCATGCACCAATCTCTTCCCTCCTGCTAGCCTGCCTCCAATGCGCAATCCAAGCTGATTACAAAGACCAATTCGATGCAATCCCACACTCCTTGACTATGTTAATATCATTGGCAACTCCAATGTATATATAGATTCAATTCATGCATCACTAGTAGTCACAACAGATAGTCCATCTTGCCCTTTCACCTATCTCTACACTGGGTCTCCACTGGATCTGACATGCACTGTAGTTAACTGTTGTATTGTTCAGTTGATTAATGAGTTATTATTTGTGAATTAATTAACTAATTAATTCACTCCACTCTCACTAGTGTATCAATCAGTTAGAGTAGATACAACTAGCTCAACTGAGTCTAACTGAGTTAAACTAAATACAACTCCATAACTACTTCTTCCAACTGTGTCATAACTCTGCCACTTGAGTTCTAAATGAGTCCTCCATGCATTAGCTCTAGTAAACCCTTGGGAATTGCGTAATTCCCTCAGTCCACTAATGTGCCACATCTGTGCACTGAAACAAAGTGCTCCAAGAGAATAAGTTGTTGTTTAGTGTCTGATTATTATTAAGAGCTAATAATAATCAACATGCATCTATTTTTAGATCAGCGATCTATAAATAGACTTCGCCCAATATTCTAAAAATAGAATTTCATCTATTTTTCACATTTGACCAACCATCTACAAATAGCCTCTTGCTACATATAGAATATGCTCACCATGTCTAAAAATAGACATACACCTAAAAATAGCCTGTGTGGGCCCCACCTAGTTTAGGTGATTATTTTCCAACTAGGATCAAGGATGATGTTTTAGGATGCCTCCTTCATGGTTTCTTGTTGCAAACTTCAACACTCCCTCTCAACAAGAAAGGACTGTCTTTGCATGTGACATGCAACTCCATGCATTCACCCTACAACCTTTGCAAGCGCCCTGCAACTCCATGCATCTGCTCTACAACTCTTCCAAAAATGAAAGGCTCCAAACAACTCAATCAGTCTTAATGCATCTATCATCAAAGTCTTCGACCTATGCTGGTACCAACTGCACATGTATTCAGGAACCACTGCTCTGTTGAACTCTGCACCCATGCACTCTACACTTGCTATCAACTCTAAACCACGCTCCAGTATCCGACACTGTCACTTTGATCTGCCCGCATCAATCCAACTGATCATGCTACTGCTGCTCTATGGGTACCTCATAGCCAGGTTCAATTCATGAGATCCACACCATCTCAATGAATCTTGCCCAGAAATATCTTCTTGGGATTACTCATGATGTCGCCCCACCTCTCACCTGGTGGTATAGCTGCATGCACTCCCTCTGCCCATCTAGCACAAAATTTCTCTGCATGAGTGGTTGCACCCACTCCATGATCCTCATCTTGTGGCTGCTTCACATCCCAAGGTTCACTCTTACCTGCATGCAAATCCAGCTCCCTTTCAAGCTTCAATTGCATGTCTTTCCTGCACTTCCCAATAGTAGGAAGCTCCGTAGAAATCCCATATACTTCAAGTCTGTAGAGATTCTTCGCTTGAATCCCAACCTTCTTGACTTGTCCTATTGCTTTGTACCGAAGGAAAACTTTTCCTTCACTAAAGACATCATACCCTTTATCCTCTAACATTGTGACTGAGATTAATTTCTTCTTTAAACTTGGAACATGCACTACATATTGTAAAAGAATGAGTTTTCCTGACTCCGTTTGAAAGGTAATGGTACCAATATCAGTCGAAAATTATCATCCATTGTCGCCCAACTCAACATGAAACTGGAAATCTTTCTCCACCAAGTCACTGAAAAGATTCACATCTCCCGTCATGTGAAAGGAAGCACCACTATCAAAGTACCACCCCGATCCCAATGCACTAGACACCATGCATGCGATAAATGAGAAGTCAAGCTCAAATTGCGAGGCAAGAGCCTCACCAGCTGCAGCTCGAGTAGCCTACTTGTTCTTCTTCTTCTGTGGACAATTTGTGGTGAAATGCCCATGTTCGTGATAGTGAAAACACTTCACTTTGGACATGTCACGCTCTTTTCCATCCGCACCGGATTGAGAAGGATTTTTCTTCCCCTTCCCTTTCCTTGCTTTGGCAGCCAAAGCGCAATCCTCTTAATCATCATTCTTTGATGAAGAGCCATCCCTGGTACTCCGCCTTATCTCCTCCTGCACAAGATCCGACCAAAGTCACTCCCATCTTGGCAGTTTCTCCTGTCCATTAACAGAGTCTTCGTAGCTATGCCAACTCTTTGGAAGCCCAAGGAGAGCCAAGCTCACCAAGTCTTCTTACCCCACACTGACTCATACACTCCCAAGCTCATCCCTGCAGTGGACAAACTTTTTCAAGTATATCGAAATAGTGTCATTCTTCTCCATTTTTATTTTTCTGAGCTTGTCTTTAAGTGCCAACTTCCTCTAGTCACTTCTGCTTTGGAACAATTCTATCAAAGCCTTCCACATTAAGAATGGAGTGGCTTTTCCGTGAAGGCTGGACACAATGTGGTCCTTCACACCTTCCAACAGAATCCTTCAACACTTTTCTACCTTCTTTTTCAATGCATCAAGTGCAGCTGCATCGCTAGAACCCGGCTTAGGAACATCGCTATCGATGAACTCCTTCAGCCCATTATCTTCTAGAACCGCCTCCATCTTATCCTTCCATGCAATATAATTCGACCTCCCATCAAGGGCATACTCCAATCACAATCCGTTGAAAGACATTTCAATGAATGCTCAACTTCGACACCAAGAAAACACTGCAGCAAATTCAAATTCCACCAACACAAAACTCAAATGCTTCAATAATTGCAATCTGTTCTGATCAATATCGCTCTGATTTCATGTAGAAATTATATACAATATGCATGTATATATCCAAACTCTCCCGATCTCACAATATTTATCTTCTTGCAAAATATATAATCCTTCCACTATAATTCTTGTGGAAATTTAATCAACAATTGCAAAACACATGAAGCAATAAAAACACACATAACACAGTTGTTTAATGGGAAAGCCTGAAGCTGAAAACCCCAACTATCATATATTATGTATCATGGAGATCATGTAACAATTTCATACAAAGCTTAGTACATCAAGCTCTCAGTACAATCAATCATCACACACTAATCAGGAAAAATCTGCAAATCCAGGCACCAATCTTTGCCCTCTTGCTAGCCTGCCTCCACTGCGCAATCCAAGCTGATTACAAAGACCAATTCGATGCAATCCCACTCTCCTTGACTACGTTATTATCATTAGCAACTCCAATGTATATATAGATTCAATTCATGCATCACTATGGTCACAACAAATAGTCCATCTTTCCCTTTCACCTATCTCTCCACTAGTCTCCACTGAAACTACCATGCACTGTAGTTAACTAATTTATTGTTCAATTGATTAATGAGTTATTATTTGTGAATTAATTAACTAATTAATTCACTGCACTCTCACTAGTGTATCATTCAGTTAGAGTAGATAAAACTAGCTCAACTGAGTCTAACTGAGTTAAACTGAATACAACTCCATAAACTACTCTTCCAACTCTGTCATAACTTTGCCACTTCAGTTCTAACTGAGTCCTCCATGCATTAGCTCCAGTAAACCCTTGGGAATTGCGTAATTCCCTCAGTGCACTGATGTGCCACATCTGTGCACTGAAACAAAGTGCTCCAAGAGAATAAGTTGTTGCTTAGTGTCTTATTATTATTAAGAGCTAATAATAATCGACATGCATCTATTTTTCGATCAACGATCTATAAATAGACTTCGCCCAATCTTCTAAAAATAGAATCTCATCTATTTTTCACATTTGACCAACCATTTACAAATAGCCTCCTGCTACATATAGAATATGCTCACCATGTCTAAAAATAGACATACACCTAAAAATAGCTTGTGTGGGCCCCACCTATTTTAGGTGATTATTTTCCAACTAGCATCAAGGATGATGTTTCAGGATGCCT
Source organism: Pinus albicaulis (assembly GCA_034641835.2). NCBI lineage: Eukaryota > Viridiplantae > Streptophyta > Pinopsida > Pinales > Pinaceae > Pinus > Pinus albicaulis. The sequence goes on along the minus strand of CM076572.1, from coordinate 1,055,459,275 downwards.
CCTTCACTGTTTCTTGTTGCAAAATTCAACAAGAAGATGGACATGAAGTTGTAGATATCTACAACATTCCATACAAGGATAGATGGGCATACAGAAGTAGTCAATAGGACTTTGGTTTAGCTTATGAGGGGATACAACTATAAGCATTTGAAGACCTAGGAAAAAAATATGGTATATATACAACATTATTACAATAGAGTAGTCCACATTTCTACAAGAAAATCCCCATTTGAAAGTTGTTTTGAATATTTTCCATCTTCACCTTTGGATATTGCATATGGGCAACAAGGTGGAGTGGGGGAAGATCTTACAGGAGATGCTTTGAGGGCTAAAAAATTTATACAAAAGATCATGCATATCCTTCTGCAAGTACAGTAAAAACTGCATAAGTCACAAGAGAAGTATAAAACGAGGCATGATCAACATAGAACATAGAAATTGTTCAAGGTGGGAGACATAATATGGATACAGTTAAACAAGAAGAGGTTGCAGGGGCCTGGTAAGAAAATCAATGCTCTGAGGTATCGTCCCTTTGAGATACTGGAAAAGGTGGGTGATAAGTCCTATCGACATAGTTTATGATCATATATGTGCATTTACTCAATTGTAAATGTTGAGAATTTGAAATTCTATGAACCTTCCATGCTAGATCAGGAAGAGGAACATGTCCTACTTTCTGTGGAGGATTTCCACTAGATGCTTAGGTAGAGTTAATATAAGATACAATTTTGAAGAAGAGGTCCAAAACTACAAGATAGGGGTAGCATGATCTTTGGAAAATTGGGTTGAAGGGACAACTTCCAGGTAAATTTAAATGGTACACCAGAGAGAAGGTGGAGGAAAATTTCCTCACCTCATTCAGTAGAAGCTTTTGGGGACCAAAAGCATCCCAAAATGGGGAGGTGTGATCCATATTGGATCATTATATTTTTTTTCATCCATCTCGATGTATTCTGAATGGAAAAAGTGGATGAATCAACTCACAGGACCATTTTTACCAACAGGACCTAATTCAGCAAAAAAGGGTATGAAATATTCTGGGAGAATTTTGAGGCATCAAATGATGTTTCTGGGGGGTAAAAAATTGTCTCTTTGGAACAAAACTTATTCATGTTGTTCTACACACAAATATATTTCCAACAGTGCACGAAGCGTGTCAATCGGAGTATGTGTGAAAAAGTTATGCCACTCAGAAGTTGACCTTCCTATTTTCATACCTATAATTCGGGAGGATGTCGCGTTAGCCCCCATTTTTCATGGAAAAAAAGGCTAGTGACATGATTATGGTGTAAAAGACTCTAGAATATTCCATATTGTAACTCTATTTAAGAGTTGATGTAGTCAAACTTTACCACTAGTAGGCTACGTCATGTTATAATCGGGTCACTAAGAGGAAGAGGCATTCCATTCTTTCAAGTTCATTTGTTCCATAACTGAGTAACAATAGCCAAGAGGGATAGGAGGTAGAGCACACAGAGATGATTTGTGCACTATAGTAGCCGATGGGCCACAAACCATACTTCTTTGTACCTGCAACCATATTTCCAGACAGAGACAGAGAGCGAAGCGACCTCACCTTCCAGTTGGGTTTACTCCTAAAAGGGTTTCCCAAAGCATATCTTGTGTCTTATGTGTGTGCAAGATTTTTATTTTTGTTGTTCTCTATTTTATGTGTAATTTCCATTCGCATGCATGCCCTACTTACATTAAAATCTACATATCTAGTAATTTAATAAAATTGTAACAGTGTAGAATTTCATATTTCTAATATAATATTATCATATTTGTTGTAACGAACTTTCTAGTGGAATATCCATGATAATTTACAAATCACCTATCTTGGATTTCAAACAATGTTTTTTAAGATGGTCTCATGGCAAGAAAAAGACGCCAAAAAACAAGGTCATGATATTAATAAGGAAAATAGCCAAAAAAATAAACAAGGTCATGATATTAATAAGAAAAATATCCAAGAAAATTGTGAACAATTAGTCAGCTTGGGGAAAGTCATGCCGATAGAGGCTAGGCAACTTGTTAAACTTGTTAATGTCAAGTATCTCCAAAGAAAAAACATAATCTTATATCAACTTATATATATTGAAAAAAAAAAATGTTTACAATATTTTAACATCATATTAAATAGTATTTCAATATGAGCTCCATACACGCATATATAGAGAAAGTAAAAAAATATTTTAATCATGACAATAAATAAAATTTTCCCCACCTTCAATGTTTAATATGGAGTTAGAATTTAGTATTTTATGATTATGTTTATAGCAAAAAAAAATTAAAAAAAAATGATGTGTGCATATATCCACACAAAGGGAGAGAAAGAGAGACATATAGAGAGTGTTTATATTTCATAAATTCATACTCTCTAAATTCCAATATGGGGGAGACTCTATTTAAAATTATTTCAATGTCAACTATGTGTAAATTATTGCATCAAGAGGCACTCTTCCACCCTAATATGGAAGAGATGTTATAATTTAGTATGTTATGTAAACATTTTTGCTTGGTCATATAACATTAAAAGAAAATTAAATTAAATAAATAAAAAATTAATATATATATATATATATATATATATATATATATATATATATATATATATATATAAACCATTGTAGATCCATTTTAGTTGGTCTATCAAATATTCAGAGGTATTTTTGTAGGTGCAAACATTAAAATGCCTTATGGTTAAAATATTTTATTGGTGTGGTGCTAAAATTGAAAGGGTTGTACAATTCTTTTAATGCCTAACAAGAACTTGACACATGGAGCACGCGCACATACACAATCAACATAGATACAACTAAAATTTGAATCTATCAAGCTTCAAAGGGATTAAAGCTCTAGAGCTGCGAACCTCTTCTCGAATTTTACACTCTAAAAGAGGTTTTCACCTCAAGAGACTTGGTTACTCATATTCATATTATTTCCATAATCTTCAAAGTAAATTACTATTATTAATATTATTTTAATAAACACATTAAATTGATCAATGAATATTTTTTGTTTGTCAAGTTTTATGGGTTCTTTAGGTTTGACTTGTGGGTTGAGAAACACGGACACAGGGGCATTTAAGCCATCAAAATCACTTAGATGGTATCCTATCTTGGCCACATCAACCCTTAACATGGCTGCATTTTTGTCACTGAATTTCCAAAAAATGAATTTAACATCACTAAGTGAATAACACACCATCACCATTTATTCTACACCCCTCACAATTGATCAACTAGCTTAAGCTAAATTATCTTATTTAAAGTTCAGAAAATTTTAAAAGATAAATGAAAATAATTCCCATGATCCCGCATAATTCCCGTGAACAAACGCAGGGAAGAGAAGGTGCAGATCCCTTGTCAGCACTCTTAGAGTCTTAAATATCCTGATGTAGTGTTTACCGTTTTGAGGATGTATCCACGGTGTAAAACACTTCCATCTTAAACGGGCGTGACAAATGTGAAGAATGGTGCCCTTGCAGTTAATGTTCCATTCAATAATAAGCTGACAGTTAGAGCTTCCGCCAACCAGCGACGCCTAACAGTTCTGAAAAAGCACAGGTTTTAAAGACATGAATTGTCACTACTGGCAGCTGTGCAGGTTTGGGATCGTAGATGGACTGTAGCCTTTATCAGTGCTGAGAATTCTGATTTGAGCTGTCACAATAACGATATATGTCATGAATACGTCGGTGATCAATAAACCTATTTACATTTGAGCTAGCTATTTACTTTTGTAGTAAATTTACATTTTATCGGGAATAGGGTGAAACAAGAGGTTGGAGCTTCTGTCCATCGGTAACTTTGTGTAACTCTGGATTATTTAATCTCGGCTTCCATCGATTTAGAATTGGGTTTGTATTATTAAGTTTGGTAGTTGTAGAGAGAGCTATATTTTAGGCCAAGAGGTATTTTTTCTATGTCTTAAAAATTTCAATAGAAATGGGTGGAAATTAAGTAAGAGGTAGACTCTGGTCTTTTCAAGGTGATTCATCTCTTGTAAGTTGTTTTCCTTTGTCTTTTATTTTCTTCTCATTGTTTTTATTTTTTCCTCTTCCTTTTGTATATGTGGTTTCTTTTCTATCTAGTTTATGTTTGTAGGTGTCTTCCTCTTGCTGGATATTGATTCTTAACTTATATATATATATATATGTATTTTTCTCCCCTTTACGCTCTTTAGAATTATTAGATTTATTCTATATTATTTTTTATTATTCATAACCCCCCTTCTCCTTATTATAATGCTATATTATTCATTAACCCCCTTTTTATTAATTTCTCTTAATAAATTCAATATTTTAATATTATCCCTATACTAGTATTTACCCCTTCACCTTATTTCTTTTTTATATATTATTCATTAGCCCCTCTTTTTTATTCCCATTCACCCCTTCTCCTTATTACTTTTATAATTTAATTAATATCATTATATTATTTGTTACCCCTTCCGCCCTCTATATAATATTTTAAAATAATAAATAATATTTAAAATAAATTAAAAAACTTTTTAAATTTTCAACTAATTAACAGCTAGTTTTATAACGGCTAGTTTGAACCACTATTACCACGCAATGACCCATACTTACTATTTATTCAATGAGATCGATTTCCTTCTTCATCTTGTTCTGAGGATGAACCACATTAGATGGTTAAATGCTAATGATGTGATTAATCCAAAAGACATTTATCTACATTATGGATCACAAAAGTCTTAAATCTAATATATATTCAAGTTCACAAATATTTCTTTTAATTCATATATTAATTAAAATTTCTGAACTAATTTACTAATTTTAAGGACTAGTGGCTATTTCCCGAGAATGATGTATCTTCGCTATTTATTCATTAATATCGATCACCTTTTTTCACCTCACTATTCCCCACAATGATGCATCCTCACTATTTATTCATTAAGATCGACTATCTTTTTTCACCTCTTTTTTCACCATTTTTCACCCTGTCCTCACGATGAATGGTTCGAAAAGTCAACCAAATCCTATTGATGTGATTAATCCGAAAAACATCACAAAATTGTTATATCTAATAATATGAAATCTCAAACATATTATTAATAATATAAATTCAATGAGGTTGAGAAATAAAATATTTCACATAAAAAAATATACATATTTATATAAAGAATTTTATTTTTAATGTGTTTGCTTGTTTTTAGTATATAAAAATACAAATATTTGGATATCACTCTTGATTATTAATAAAATATTTTAATGTCTATGACATAGTTTTTAATATAAAATTAATACATGGAATCTAAAACATATTATTAATAATATAAAAATTCAATGAGGTTGAGAAAAAAAGTATTTCACATATAAGTTAAATAAGTATTTAAAAATATATTTATAATAAAAAATATTTTAATGTGGACAATGTGGGTCATCAATAAAATATTTCAATATTTTTTAGGTATTTTTCTTTTTTGTTAAATTTGTAGAAAATATCACAAAGTTTTGTTGCAATTGCAATTTTATGTTATGTACTTGACACAATTCAAGTGCACAATGGGATTTTCAAGGCATTGAATTAGTTTTTTTATTTAAAAATGCAATAACACACACACACACATAGACACACATGCCAAGAAGCTATCAAGTATCCAGAAAGTTCAAATCTCTAGAATTGCAAACTTTCTTTCTTTAGCCTTAATGTAATTTGAGTTATGGGAGTCTTTAGTTTTTGTACAGACATGGGGACTGCTTTTTTGGTCGCCAATTACAACATGTTGAAGAGAGGATATATCCTCCATGGTACTCTCAAAATCAATGTAAATCCATGTAAATCTGAATTTTGATTAATATAAAGCTTTATTTCACCAAAAAAAACATAATAGCTTATGGTTTGGCAAGGGGAGACATAATAGAGGTGATGATGTCTACCCCTTGACAATCACATCCTACCTATATTAATTTATCAACATTTACAAGCTCTCCCTTCTTTGGTTTTGAACTTTGACCTCATACAAAGAAACACACACTCATAACCATTACATAATATTACTGTAAAGAGTTAGCATACTTATTTCAAAATTGAGATATTATTGAGAAACTTAGTAACTAGCATATTCATATAAATTAAATACCAATAAGCATTAAAGTACTTATATCATAATGCATCTTCCATTACCAAGGTTTAGAAAATTATAAAAAATAACTAAATTATAACTTTAATATTATTATTATTAACTATAAAATTAATTTAAATGAGTTAAACATTTATATATTAAAACAAACATCATAGATATTATTAATATATAAATAGTTGTTGTTACAGTACTATGGTCCAATACTATGGGCTAGTAATACCACATACCCAAAATACCATAACTCATAATCATATAATACATAATTAATAAATCTCAACTTTTGTTTTGTAACTACAACTAAAAATATTTTAAAATATTTTACAAAGATTAAATTCCTACTATTCCATAATAATTATTAATATTAAATTAAAATTTTGGAAATTTTATCCATACAATTAAAAACTAAAAAGTATATATTTAAATTAAAATCAACTATGATGATTCAATAAAATAATTCCAATTCATAGCCATAATTATCCATCGGCATTAAGATCCAATTGTAATTTGATCGATTCATACCACAATAAAATGTTACCAACTTTCCCTATAATTAACTATCAACATTTTTAAACAACAACCTCATACATATTTTTTAATCGACTAATATACATGATTAGTCGTTTCTAAAATAGAAAGCATAACGATAAATGTACAAAATTAGTTTTTGTAATAGTCCAGAGCACAACAATAAATGCCATATATATTGAAGTATCACCAACATGGTACTGAACATTTTATGTCAGTGGCTACTTGGACAAGAAATTCCAGTTCCACCAATGGAAGAGAGCTTTCCTCATGTCATGATAAGGATACTGAACATTTTATGTCAGTGGCTACTTGGACCAGAAATTCCAGTTCCACCAATGGAAGAGCACTGTCCTTAGGTTTTTGACTCTCTCTCTCAATCAACCCAAAACTTTATATTGAAGTGTCACCTGGGTTTTGACTCTCTCTCAATCAACCTAAAACTTTATATTGAAGTGTCACCTACATGTTACGAGAAAGATACTCAATACAAACGTAGCCAATGGCTTTCAAACGTAGCCACTGGCTTTCAAACAACAAATGATATACCCAAAATTCATTCATAAAACCCATGACCTTTACACAGATAAACATAATAAGACTGTAGTGTACCAACATATCACAAGTACACCCCAAAAAAAAGGTCAAGTTTTTTATATAACCGGCCAGATCCATCAAGTCCCCCCTCATATGTTTTGCAGGTAATATGTCTTTCCACATGGAGCAAGGAGGAATCAATTTTATCCCAATTAAACCACTGATTTCTGAGTATTTTCTTAATTTTTTTTTAGAGATGCAAAAACATTATACTTCTCAACTTGCTTTTCATTTAGGACCAGCTTTAAGATTCATAGAGTTTAAGTATTATATTTTCTTGCATCTGTTATTCCTAGATGAGGAACCCAAACCTACATATCCTCCATAAGCTAGGAATTTGAGAGAGATTATTTTTCAACCCCTGCTTGGGCCTCAAGTTTGTAAATTTTCCTTCCAGTATCAACAAAACATCATTGAAATAAATAGCAACTGAGTCATAAACAAAAATTATCTTTCCTTTGCTGAGCTCTTCCACCACCCTCTGCCTACAACTCATTCTCCTTCTAGGTAGCATAGTTAAGACCTTGAGGGCTCATTTACTGCAATTGCTATGAATACCTCCACCTAAAAAATTAGTGTGCAAAACTTATGTATCTGGAACCCCTTGGAATAAAAACATCAAGTTAGTCCACGTTTCACAATTCTCATTTCCTGCTATCTCTACTTTCCAGTACTGGAATGCCAATTGAAATAGAAAAATCAGAGTTCTTCCAATTTCATAATTACTTTCCATTTCATTTCCCACTGTATACAAGCATCTATTTGTGTTTAAGCAGGTACAGCCCTAAGCATCCTATAATTGCTAAATGATGAATCCGGGATGGTAAATAAGAACCAAGGATTTTCAGAGGAACCGGATTGACTTTCATCAAACTCTTACGTTTAGGAATCAGATCATTGTCTAATTTTCATATTGAATTTTTTTTTGGGGCCCCAATTCACTGGAATTTGGTAACCATGTCCTAATGAAACTTTACTCATTTTTACAATTTATTTTAAAACTGTGCGGAAAAGGACTTTTTTAAGATTTTTGTTGGGAAAGTTGGTAGAGTGATACATCTGATTTTTCACATTATTTTACTGACAGAAAGAAGAATGTTCATTACTGAAATAGGTATTTGTGTGTAGATTGTATATTTTAATGTAGATTGTAGATTTCAGAAGGCTTTAGTTTAAAAAGTCTACAGAATAATCAATAAATTTCGGTAAGATTATGAAAAATTCAAGTAAAGATTATGAAAAATTTAGGCAAAGATTTTTGAAAATCTAGGTTATAGTCGTTAAACTTCAGTGTTTTGGGTACCTTAAAGGTTTTTGATGGTGCTGAATCCATTTCCACCATAAAAAATGCAATTCAAACACTCCAAATACCTGATTTTTTGAAAAAAAAAAAATTACCCGATTCAAAACGGTCGTCCATACTATTCTATTGCTTGAATAGACAACTCCAAAAAAAATATTATAAAATATTATGAGATCAAACAATTGATCATCACATTCTTAAATATTCTTTAGATAAATTTACAATTCACATAATTTCAGTACTTTTGAAATTTTATAAGAAAGTTTCATTATCAAATACGTTTAAAATTAAAAGTTTATGTCTTGGGTCTTGGATAGACATGATTGATTGTTCTGTCAAGACACTCAATGTAAAGTTACTATTCAATTCCCTGTTTTCATAAAAATAATATATAAAACATGATAAAGATGTAATCCTACCAAACTTACTAAATTAAATTGATCCCTCCCTGTATCGTCATTTTCTTTGTCTACCTGAAAAAGGTCAAACCAACATGAATCACATTGAAGCTGATCCAAACTGTATCTGTTTACATTTTGCATCTCTACTGCGCATTTCCACTGAATCTCTACTTTTGTCAGCCCGTATTTAGTGGAGGGTTTACACACCTACGTTTTTTCTTTCCAGCTTGTTCTATGCCGAACACTGAAGTACTCTATACCATGAGTCACAGCTGACCCGTGGGTAAAACTACTTTTATCTGGCCAGCTAAACGTTACTTGTACTCTCGATTTTTCTTTACTACGAACATACCCCCACTTTGCTTCCTGTCACCACTGCAACCATTAATCGAAATAAACAAGAGACAGAACAATTGTTTCGCTGGATGAGGGCGATCGTTCATGGCAGGTCTCTGATGGTTCAGTATTAGGGCTTCAATCTCACATGTTTGGTCAGCATGGTTTCAATCTCACATGTTTGGCCAGTGAGTTAATAAATAAATAAGTTTTTATGTAAAGAAATTGTTTTTTAATTAATTATATAATTGAGATTTGGTTGATGTTTTGAATTATTTTATGGTTTAGTTTCTATATTAATTATATTTGTTTCAAATCGAATCTGAATATTTAATAATATGATTAATTCCAAAAACAATCTCATTATCAATATAAATTTAAAATCTAAACTTTTTTTCATGTTTTTGCTAGTGAGTTAATAAATAAATAAATTTTTATGTATTGAAATTGTTTTTTGGGTTAATTATATAATTAAGATTTAGTTGAAGTTTTGAACTATTTTATGGTTTATTTTCTACATCAATTATATTTATTTCGAACCAAATCTAAATGTTTAATAATATAATTAATCTGAAAAACAATTTCATTATCCATATAAATTACAAAAATCTAAAATCTAAACTCTTTTTTTCTAATATTTTTCGATTAATCCGAACGAATATCTTTCAATGAGGAGACCACATTGAGACCGTTCAGGAAGAGTATCTGAGTCTCTGAATGAAATGACACAAAATCCATCATCGTCTTTCATCTAAATTCTCAATGATTTGACAGTCCATCTGAGCATTCACTGGGCCACTGTTTATCTGATGATTACGTCACCTCGGATGGTATTTTCTTCTTTCTGAAAGCCCCAGAAATAATGCAGGGTATTGACTTCTTCTTGAATGCCCCAGAAATAATGCATATACGCTACCACCAATCATATTGTCTTGTTTATGAAAGTTTCGAATTATTATAAGCTGATCTTTTTATTTTCCTGAAATCTAGGATTTATTTGAGTGATTTAAATGTTTCTAATTAGACTGTTTTTTTGCCTTGAAAATCATGGAAATCTAGATAAGGTTTTGAGAAAATTTGGCAGATATTTTTGTAAATTCAGGTTATATCTATCAAACTTCAATATTTTGGGTGTTTTAGATGTTTTTGATGGTGCCGAATCCATTTCCACCATCAAAACATGATTCAAACACTGCTACTCCAAGATTTCTTATTTTTTTTTTTTGCCCCATTGTTTGGCCATTTGAGAAATTCCTCCGTCTCCATAGACAACTCCAATTTAAATTACAACTATCATCAAATTTATTAGCTGGGCAATTCCTCCATCTTCTTAGACAACTCTGATTTAAATTACAGCTGTCAATCATATTGTCTTCTTTAAGACACCAAATTCTTTTATGTTGGCCAGTCACACTTGTGAGGTGTCATGAGTATATACCTTTGTTTTATTTTTATATTCATCATAATTTAGTTGTTAAACCAGCACTGGGGACAATCATCAGTGATTGCTAACAGCTAGTTCACATTGTTATTCAAGGAAAACTACACCACCTCAAATAGCCCATTAGTAGTAAGGGAAGGCTTCCACTCTTACAAGATGCCTTTGGGTCTTGGGTTGTTAACCTGCTTCGTTAAGTCCGAGGTAGAGAAGCTCTTATCCAACCAAAGGTAGACGTGCTCTTATCCAACCAAAAACAGTGTTAGGGCATACTCCAAACCCAAAATTCATTTGTTATTATTATAATCTATCAATATATTTTCTAAATTATATATATATTACTAGTTTAGATTAAGTAGAGGATCAATTTTTTTTAAATGCAAATCTTTTGTAAGTGAAAAGAGATTTGATTCTTCTTTACACTTGTAAATCTGAAATTAAGATGGATCAAATTGTTTTTAGAAATAAATTCTTCAATATAACTTAAATTATAAAATACTAAACTTCATATAAACATGATTTATAAAAACATAAACATGCCATAGAAAAATATAAATTATAAAACACTAAACTCAAAAAGTTAAATTTTAAAATACCAAATTTTTTAAAACTACAATTAAAATTTGAAAATAATTGAATTTAAATGTGTACCTCCATCACATTAATAGAAAATTATGTAATTTATATTAAATCAAGTTATATTACCCAATAAAATATAACATTATTTAGTTTATATTATATATATTAAATTAATTTATATTAACTATTAAAAAATGGGCAAAAACTTTAATAGAAATAATTTTATTATTGTAATTTAAATTTTTACAAGTGACCAAAACCATTCGTGGAAGTAATATTTGACACTTACATGGAAAGAAATAAAGTAGCAAAGCTACTAGAGATAAAGTAAGAAAGTGAGGGAGTCAATACGTTGTGTTTCCATAGCAAGCCCAAATGAGATAGTGTATTATGTTGTGTTTTTTCAATCCATATATCATTTTCATGACAATTAATAGCTAAATTATAGTAACTTATATATTAATAGTATTCAATAATAATAGATATCATTTTTTTGGGATTCAACTACTTTAAAAAATAGATTATTTAAAAATTATGAGAAATTAGTTAGTTATGGAAATGAGAAATGGTCATAGTTGAATGAATTTTTTAAGGCTTAAATCCCAAAAAATGATATCTAATATAATGCATTGCTGAAACCCCTCAATACTTAAATACAAAAGAGTAAAGGGAGCTCTAAGTGAATGGTTCATGAGGCACAATATTTGCTAAAGTTTTATTTCCAGTAGTTTCAACTCCACTTCTTTACTGGTGTGAGATCACTTGATGTAATGAGTGCTAAGTGGATTATTCAAAAATCATGAAAAAATAGTCAATTAAAACTATGTCTCATGGAAATGACTTTCTTAATGCTTGAATCCCAAAAAATAATATTTAATACATTGAGGAAACCCCTCAATACTTAAACAATAAAAATGATAAAAAGCAAAAACATCAAAAAAATAAAATAAGAGATTGTCTATTTTATATATAATTAAATTAATTTATTCTCAAACTAATTGAATATTATTCTTAAATGGATTTGCAAGTAATCCCACCCATGTATATTTTGCTTTTACTCCCAAGATACCTCCCGTAGCCACTTCAACCACTAATCAAAATAAACTAGAGACAGAACAATTGGTTTGCTGGATGAGGGCGATTGTTCAAGGCAGGTTTCTGATGCTTCAGTGTTAAGGGTTTCAATCTCACATGTTTGGTCAGCATATTTTGCCATATGGAATGAGTAATAAATAAACAAGTATTTTTTTTTAAAATAATCCAACAAGTATCTTTCAATGAGGAGACTGTTGAGGAAGAGTATTTGAGTCTCTGAATGAAATGAGACAAAATCCTTCTCCTCTTTCACCTAAATTCTCAATGATCTGACAGTCCATCTGAGCATTTACTGTACCACTGTTTATCTGATGATTGCGCCACTTCCGAAGCTATGGTTAAAATCATTCTGAAAGCCCCAGAAATAATGCATGTTATTGTCTTTTTCCAAGTCCCAGAAATAATGTGTCTAAGTGCTTTTATCTTGAATACGCTACCACCAATCATATTGTTTTTTAATTTCTATTCTTTATTTTTAAACTCTAGGATTTATTGGAGTGATTTAAAATTTAAATTACCTCTCATCAAATTTATTAGCTGACATTATACCTCAAAACTCGAGAGTATGTTTACCAATCATATTGTCTGTGTTCAGACCACAGAAACTCAATAGTATATTTACCAATCATATTGTTTTGTTTCTGAAGGCCCCAAATTCTTTCAGGTTGACCAGTCAGAATTGTGAAGTCTCATGAGTACATCTTTGTCTCTTTTTCTTTTGTTATTTACGGATAATTTATTAATTTATTGGAATGATTTAAGGGAGTTTTTTTTTTTAATGGAGTAATTTAAGTGAGCTTTTTTATAAATCAGATTCATTTATCATTATTATAATTTATGAGAATATTTCGTAATTTAATTGTAGTGTTTTTCATTAAAATAATTGGAAGCAAATTTTTTAACAAATTGCAATTTAATAGGTTTTTAGGTGTTAATGTGTAATTTAACAAGATTTTAGGCATTTTTATATAAATAGAAGTGGAATTTTATATTCTAGAATTTGTATTTCTTTTCACTCATTATACATTTCTTTTTAGGTTTTGGGTTTTTAAGCTTTTAGTTAAGAAACATTATGTTTAGAAAATTTCCATTCAAGAGTGATGTGTTCTTATAATAAATTAACCATTCACCAATAAAGATTTGATTAAAAAATTATAGCATGATTATGTTAAATTTTTTCACATATTTATCATTAGGAAAAAACGAAATGACCAATGTTCTTTTTCTCTATATGGCATCGTTATAATTACTTAGTATTGATCAACATCATTGTTTTTCACTTGGAACAAAGATACTACTTTGTAAAATGATGATCTAGTAATTCAAAAAACAAATTTAAATATGTCATAATAGATTAGATTTAATAAACATAGTCTAAATGTTATATGTTATGACATTTCTTCTAGATATTCTTCTAATTAAAATTTTCCAATTAAAATTTACTACAATTACAAAAATAATTTATAAAATTATAAAATTCAAATACTCCAAAAAAAAATTCAAAACATTAAATTCATTTCATATTAAAAAAAACAATTTTAATAATAAATTTTTTAGAATATTAATAAAAAATTATATTATTAAATTTCAAATGAACATACACTCTTATTTAATCTGGTCTTTCTTAGTCTTATTAGTTTTCTTCTTGTTAATTAGTATGTGACCCTTTCTATTTAGTGTTCATACTTTATAGTGAGAAAATGCCTTGGAAATATTTTACATGTTGCATAATTTTCGAGATTTTTTGTCTTTAGATCAAGGAATGATTGTCTCTTCGTATATATTTTTTTTTAAAACATGTGTTATTTTTAAATCCTAATTGCAATATGTAAAAGCATAGAGAATATCTAGAACAAGACATCCACACACACACCAAACCTAAACCTGATTTCCCACACACATACACACCAAACTTGATTTCATGTTATCTTAAGCTTTTGAGAATTCATGCTTACGAATTGTGTTGGTTTGAAAAATCCTTTGCATCCGTGTTTCATGCAACTTTGATTTAGCTCACAGAAGTTGTTTGCATTTTAAGTATGCACACTACTAGTTGGTCGGTAAACCTCTCTATGTTTTGAATTGTCTTAAGTACATTGCATTATGTTTTTCTTGCCTTTTAATGATTAATTATTATTATATTTCAAATGGAATTTGTAAAAAGATAAAATGACAACAAACACCAAATTAAAACAAAATGGCCTTTTAATAAAAAGCAAAAACCTACTCCACCAAACCTCAACACAGTAAAATAATCTCATTACTACAACAACACCAACTTCATTACCATTAAAAGGGCTAGACGTATATGATTCTAATCAACGACTTCTCCCCATGTGCAGCCATTGAAAAAAAAGAAAAAGCTAATGAATGCAATGCTACGTGCATAAATGACTGGAGATTGTGGGTCTCTTGAAAGGGCTAATAAGCATAGAACAAGTAACAATTTAAATCCATTTAAAGCATTCAAACTAATTCAATAAAAACAAAAATGACTCTCCTTCTGAATGTTCACTTCTCTTATGCATAAAAAAAATAATAATAAAAATATAACTCACCACCCACATCCAATCTTAGGAAAATATTATAATTATTGTTTTATTAATGAGTTTCAAGGTCTCATTTTGAAACACAAATATTCAAATTCAATAAATGAGGTTGAAGGAGAAAGCTAACCTCAAGTGTCCTTAAGCCTTGAGTAATGTTGTGGATCTAAATTGATAGACTGGTGGTTTCCTAGTGAACAATAAATTGATGGTTGAGCAAATTAGTCTTGACTCTCTGAGTCTATACTATCCAGAGGGCCCTAAAACACCATATTCATTGCAGATTCGCAGCCTGGAGGTGGATTTCAAATCCAATCATCCTCTTTTTAGTTATATATGTGTGCATTCAACAAAGCCCAATCATCCTCTTTGTAGTTCTATATTTGCTTGTTCAACTCAACTACTCCAACCTCCAAGCTTCATTTCAGATTATTTATTTTTTATTTATCGTTGTGTACTCAACAATATATAATGTATATATAATATTTGGAACTACTCTAGCCTCCAAGCTTCATTTCAAATTATTTATTTTTTATTTCTTGTTGTGTACGTGACAATATATAATGTATATATAGGATTTTGAATTTACAGGTTGTAACTTGTTGTCTTTGGGTGGCACATCGTCGAGTGAAGAGAATTATGCCATAATTCCATTAAAGGATCACCCTCTACACATTTAATGGCACTACATGCTCATTATATAAAATTTCAAGCTAGTGAATATATACCTCGCCTATTGTCTTTGGGTGGCTTGTCCTTAAGTGATGAGAATTATGCCATAATGTCATCAAAGGACCACCATATACACATTAAATGACACTACATGCTCATTATCTAGAATTTAAAGTCAGTGAATATATACCTTAAATCAGCTCTGCTCTCAGGTAAGTTGAGTTGAGTTGGATAGTGGCCAGTGTCTGGCTTCATCGTGTAATGTCAGTGGTAGGTAGAAAATAAGGTGGAAATACATAAGACTTAATAAAGTTTTCAAAAAATTATTTCCTGTCAAAAAATGTTTTCCCCAATTTCAAGCACATCTGGAAAAACAAGCATAAATAAATTTTAGTCATCAAACACGTGAAAAATGCCCCATGATGGGAAAAATTCATGTCAAATTCCTTCCCTCGGCTAGATTTTTTATTGTTTTAATCTTATCATAATAAAGCAATATATTTTTTGTGAAAATTAAACACGAATATTAATTGATCCTAGAGCCTCATTCTACAACCCAGTGTGAAGACGATATGTAAGTATGTTTGTGCTCAATTTGAAGTTGACATGTGTCCCTCTTAAAATAAAAAGAAAATATTCTCTAAATAGAAAAGCAATGTCGTCTATAACCAACATATATCAACACAAAGGGGTGGCAGGAGGGAGAGGGATTCTCGCTAATCCTCATGGAAAAATTGAATTTAGATATGCTTGGAGCTTGGGAAGGAAAACAAACAATCAATCATAGGCCTACGGTTTATTCCTAAGGATCTCTCTAGTAAATAAGAAGAAAATCAAGGAACTACAAATCCTAGGGGACTCCATGTTGATAATAAAAAATATGAGGAACAATACACCTACCCAAAACATGAGTCTAAACCAAGTCATCAAGCGCTCCCAAGGAATGATTCCTCTCTTTGACCGAGTGACATTCTACCACATTCTAAGAGGGAATAACCAGGAGGCAGATAAGTAAACTAACTTGGCTTGTAACATGAAGGAATAAATTAATAATATTGCGAATGGTATAGAAGGAACCCTACATATTCCTTAATAATTTCTAAAGCCTTCAAAAAAGAGACTGAGTACAATCCCTCTAGCCAGAATATGATGAATGGTTTTTATAATCCTTGTGAGGTGGGGGGATTGATCCATTTATGCTCCCTACCACTCTCTTCCTCCCTTCCCCATTGCATGCCCTCTTCCTTCTACACCCCTTCCCCTCCCTCACTTAATATGATCTTTGATCCCTCCCCTCACCCCTCATTCCTTCCCCCCCGCATCCCCCTTGTCCCCTTCCCATTTCCTCATCCCCTAGCCCCTCTCTGTCACCCATCCCCGTCATCCCCCACCCTTTCCATGCAAGATACCACCTCGAAGTCGACCCCAATCCACTCTACTTAACCTCTGTCCCATCGGCCATAATTCTCCTCGTCCTGCCCTTCAGACTTGTGGCATGGAGCAGCCTGAAATCATGTTGCAGCGTGGCGGCCTTCACTCAACCCATCCTACACTTGGTGCTTGGAAGACCTTCTGCATGTTATATTTGATCCCTCGACCTCGTTGCAATTGTTAAGAAATTTACCGTAGAAATAAAATATTTACTGAGACGAATAATAAACCATAAAAGAGCAAGCAACAAAATATTAACATAAGCACAGATGTTTATCCGGGAAAAACCCCAAATTCGGGGAAAAACCCAACCAATGAAATTTCATTAACCATTGGCCAAAACCCTGGCCAATCT
Organism: Pinus albicaulis; assembly: GCA_034641835.2. NCBI lineage: Eukaryota > Viridiplantae > Streptophyta > Pinopsida > Pinales > Pinaceae > Pinus > Pinus albicaulis. The sequence goes on along the minus strand of CM076572.1, from coordinate 1,055,441,886 downwards.
GGCCAAGTGAGCCTTCACTGCTCACCTCCAAGCCTACCTTACAATGAATTCTTCCCAACATTTTATAGGCTCGATTACATGCAATACCATGGGTCGAAAACCATGGGTGCACAAAACCATGTGCCCCAAAACCACTACTATTTACCCTAGTCAACATTGACTCTACCCCGAGTCATGTTTACCTAACAGCAATTGCAGTAGTCGACGTTCCAACGTTAGCTCCATGGGAAATTTGGTTATTGGTGGATTTCATTTACTCCCAATGGTCTGAATTGTGCAGGTCGCGTGTGGGAGGAAGACGTGGTGGGATTGAAGGATGAATGGAAGAGAAGGAAAATAATGGCGAGGCATTGAGATTTCAGCATGGCTAGTACAATGATGCAAGTCTGCATCAAAATTAATACATGGGATGGCTATTTAGGGACTAACAATAAGATCTCCAGTAACGAGTTTTTGTCTATCTATCCTAAGGTGGCCTCTGCTTTTCTCTCGAGGTTGTGGCCAAGCTTCAGGCACAGTCTAGTAATTCTCCTGTTAGGGTGGTTGGATGGTTTGTGCTCCTATGCAGTGAGGGTAGTGGTGGGTTGTCGTTGTGGGTTGGGAATAGTGGCAATGGTTCTATTGAGGCTTCTCTCATCAAGGGTTCTAAGAGTGGTTTGGTTGTTTGGACCTTCTCTGTGCGGGAGGTTCTCTTCTCCCTAGAGGATTGTGGCTTTGGTCATTCTATATATAACATCATGAGTGTGCAGATTAATTCAGTGGCGATGAGTTCGGGGTATGGCTTCTTAGGTCTCCGTAGGCCTAGGTCTGGGGGTTTGAGCGAGAATTGGGCACGGGATGGAGGTAACATTAAAAAAACATGTGAAGTATGTGCACAAGAACATAGGGAGTTCAATGTTGGACTTTCCATAATGCAGAAGTGCATCCACCAACATCATAAGGATGCTCTTAACATGCAGGAGAGGAAATAGGAGAAGAAGGAGCATATCTAGAAGCTCGAGGACAAGGGTGACACACTTAGGCAAGAAATCGAGCAGTTGAAGATCAATCTGGCAAAAAGCATCCTTCGAGTGGAGGATGAGCACATGGGTCTGGACCTCAACAACTCTGCTTCGATGGAGGAATAGTTTGTCCCTTCTATTAATCTCTCTCTTTTCTTTTCTTTTTATGGAAAACCACACATGTACATATTTGTTATTGCAATTCTACAAAATATATAGTTATAGGTTGGTAATTAAGGGATTCGTTTTTGTAATGTCGGGGAAAATCACTCTGAAAAGAGATGGGATTATTGCATTAACAACAGCCATGAACAAGCTCAAACTTTTGTTGTAATTTCTTGGTTTTTGCATGCGTTAGGGTGTGATTTATAAATATAAACTCTACTCTTTCTAGTTAAAAAGAAAACATAGATCAACACACATTAAAATGGTTTTTTTTGTTATCAATATATTTTTAAATATACATCACTATTAATTCATATTAAAATATTTTATTCATAACTCACATTGGATATTTATTATATATAACATTAAGATATTTTCTTTTTGAAGTTTTACCATTGGTGGTTTTTATTGACAACCCATTGTATTTTCCCATGATATTTAAAATTTCATATATATCTATATATATAGAAAAAAATATTAAAACAAAATATTTTAATGTTGTATATAATAAAATATACAATGTGGGTTATGAATAAAATATTTTTTGAAATTACAAGTTTATGTTATGTATAATTTTTTGTACTCTAAAATAAGTTTGTACCTAAAGAAATTTGATCTCTCTCAACTCATGTTAGATCAGTCCTTAAAATAGATCTGCAATGATAATAATCAAAACAAAAATATAAATAACTTATAATTTTTTTAAAAATTAGATATTCTTAAACACTTATAACCCAATTTCTATAAATCTACAATGATAATAGTCAAAGAAAATATATAAATAACTTATTAAAAAAAAAAACAAAAAACAAACATAAAACATTCTTAAACACATAACCCAATTTCTATATCAAAATTTTTTTATACTTTTAACATTATCACAATAAATTTAAATATCATTTATAATAATTATATACATAAAAAATAAACAATCCATCGAACATTTTTTTTTTTTACTATAGTCATAAAATTATAAAATCACAAATTAAAAAATATATATATATATATATATATATATATATATATATATATATATATATATATATATATATATTTGTTTAATACTTTTCAAATCTAAACAGTAATATCAAATACCATACAACCCTGCTTTAAAAAAAAAAATTAATATTATTGAACATTATTGAAGGTGTAGAATAGGATTTGCAGACTAAATAAAATGATTACAGCAGTCAAAAAACAGCTCAGCTTGCACAATCATATTAAAAACAATCCAAAACCCAATCCAATTTTGATTCTCAAATCTCCATCGTATTTTGACATGCATTCATAATCCTAAAGCCTTGTATATGAATAGTCTTACTATCTATAAGATGATACCTTATGTATAGAGTGAGATAAGAGACCTTAAGTCGTAGAGGGTGGGATTACAAAAGTCTCCACACATAGATTACGAAATATATGTTAGAGGAAACTTAGAGTATAAGTTTTCATACACGTCACTTATTATGTGAAATATAGTTTTATTGTACTATTAGTCATATGCATATTTTTTTAGTAATTAGTTTGAGTGGTTTTTTTAAGTTAGATTTTAGTCGGATAATTTTCAACCATAAAAGTTAATTTTAATTTCAAATTTATTAAATATTTAGATAGATTAAAAAATAAAAATAAAGTAAGAAGTAGAATATTTTTTTTTTTTTAAATAGAAGTTAAAATAGATTTATATTCTTTCATTTAATTTTTTTAATATCATTAATATTAATATTCAATTTCTTTTTAATATTATTTCTTAGAGCAAGAAGAGATATTATTCACATTAAAATTTGGATGTAGTTAAATGATAAAAAAAGATATTTCAATGTGAATAAATATTTGTTTTATTAAAGCTTCTTCATTGTCCCAAAAATTTAAAAACAAGTTTTTAATAATTGATGAGTATGAACTTCACTTATAAATTTTCTTGTGAATTGACTTGATAGAAAATTTGATTTGAGATATTAAATATTAAATATTATCTTAATTCACTTCCATTTAGGGATTCTAGCTTGCTATTATTCTAAGGGTTTGGGTTGTTTACATAGCCATTCATGTATTTCCCTCATTCCACACTTTCCACTTCTTTCAATCTATTAGCTTTTTATTGGAAAGGGACTATGTATCTATTTTTTTGGGTGTGGTGCTTTGTGACAAAAAAACTAGCATGTCCCTTTATGAAATCACATCTTAATGACAATTTTAGAAAATATTTTCAATAGACAATCAAATTTGGTTCATCGGTAACACAAAAAAGAAAGACAAAAGAAAACTTGAGAATTTAAGGTTGTTGTCTATATGAGTAGGAAACAAGAGAAATCTAAATATTAAGAATGTAATAGTCGCTTCCACCATTTAGATTGAACTAGCTCAGTGGAAGGTGTTACTTTACTCTAACCTAACCTCCATGGTCTCATTATGCAAATGGGGTTTTTAAATTCCTACTTCTCTAAAGCTTGCATAGTTACCTTGGAATACACCATCTTACTTAGTTGGTCAAATGATTCTCCACACAACACAAGTTCTCGACCAAACACAATCAGTCAACATGAAATAACTAGTACTCAAGATAACCCCAACTTGTTAACTTAACACAATTATATGACTTAAGAAGATATTTGACTTAGCACAACTAGACAATATTAGTCGAAATTACCTAAGCATTTGACTTACCATGACCAGACAAGACCAATCAAATTGACCTAACTAGTAAACTTATCTTCAGAAGACAAGAGCATTTGAATTGACCGAACCAGTTTACTTACCTTGACAAGAAAAGACCAGTTGAATCGATCCAACTAGTCGACTTACCTCAAGTAGACACGACCAGTCAAATTAACCCAATTAGTTGACTTAACTTGACTAAAAGATACCCTAATATAGGTTGATGAAAACTTAATGTTGAAAGCCACTTGAAATATTCATTCAGGCAAACAATCAATAATGTCTACACATTTTATTGAATGATACCCTCACAACTCCTATCTAGGACAACAACAATGAACATGTCCCATGTTCTTCAAGGACCTCTACACTATGCAGACAACTTTGTACATGTAAGTAACGAACAAGCCACACCATCATTAGTTAGTGACATTTGATGAAATGGTTTCTCTAGCGATTTGATCCCACCCATGATGGACTCCATCCCAGCTACTAAGAAATCCTTTTGGAAAATATAACACCTTTTCTACACAAAGTGCGACTTGTTGACTCAAATCGAGCCTCGACTGACTATAAAACTTCAAGTACACTTTGGGAAAATTAGAGTGAAGTGATAATGGCATCCTACTATTGAATTGTGCCTTAGACCCTTTCCACCAAACATTCGACAGTGTGACAACCACCCTCTCGACCAAATGTCAACTTAGCCTTTTCATCAACTAGATTCCCATTGATTAGATTTGACTATTACACCATATGATGTATCATACACAACCCCTACTCAAAAAAGACAATCATAGTATAAACCATGTCAAGATCCATAATTATCCATGACATACCAACTAATGAAATTCACACATTATAATAGCTTAGTCAGTCACACGAGCCCAGATGAATATATTTATGCTTTATGAACGTATTAACTAACACAAAGGCCTCAAATCTCCTCTTAATCATGAGATTTATACATTTATAAAAATAAAATCATCATAAAAAATAGGAATAAAACATCTTTTTTTATTAATAGTGTTGATATATATATATATATATATATATATATATATATATATATATATATATATATATATATATATATATATATATATATATATATATATATATATATATATATATATATATATATATCACATAACAACAATACTTATGCAAACAACTTATCTGGTTATATTCAAATGACTAGAAACTAAGATTGGGACTTCAACTCTCCATCCAACCTTACGCCAGTTGTACTACTATATTTCTTGCATCGAACCACCTCCAAGCCAGATTCATATTTTGATGATGTAATTTCTTAGGAATTTTCAACTAGTCACACCTAGTAGGGGTCATTTTCTCAAGTGACCTCTTTCAACAAATCTGTGTTGCAATACCACAAGGACCTCAACTAGCCACACAACAACCACTGGGTTTCAAGCAAGGAAAAAAGAGTCATATTTTGGCTCTGGAATAGGATAAAGAAGGTTTATCAACAAAGTTATCTACCATAGGAATAAGATCATTCTTATCCAATAGCTTATTGGTAGTGCTAGCACATGTGCACTAAGCCCCAAGGATGCACCAGGTATATATCAAATTAATTGTACTAGGGTGCCTCAACCAAACCAATAATATCTCAACTTAGCTAATTTCCAAGTGATTTACCAGTTCTGAGACAAGCCACAACTAAGGTGATGATCAACAATAAATCCTCATGGGTTTATCAACTCGACTATCACTAAAGCTTCACAACTCCACTAAACTCTCTTAGGAATTTAACACACATGCACACTCATGGGACTTAGTAAGCATCATTTTGGCATAAGAAAAAACAAATTACATGCACAAAGGTTCATTCCATATGCATCGATATCAAAAAAGGGGTAGTCAATTATGCTAGAAAAACTTGCACAAGTATTAAAATCCATACACAATCTTCTCTTTGGTTATCATCCTCTCTGGAATTTACTCCCCCTTATCCTTGATGTGTAACAATACCTCTAAATCTCTCCTTTTATGGGGATTCTTCCCCTTAACTTCCTCTTATATGTTGACTATGTCAACATGATCCATCTGGAAAGTTCGCAGACTCATTCTCCACTCAAGAGGCCCATTTCCCTCATTCAATGACTAAACAATAGTCTCATTAAAATAAATTGTGTTTAGGTGATGAAATAAATTCAAGGCTTGTGTTCACAAGCAATCTCCTCCTCCTCAATCCTCTAAATATGTGTCCACTTCTCGTCCAGTGAATGTGTTACATTTTCCACATTTTTTACATGATTGCAATTCATAATAATGCTTATAAGAGATATTAACCATAATGGATGTTACAATCCTCGCCCCCTTAGAGGAATACCATCCTCGGTGTTATATATCTGAAAATAGACTTAACAACAAGATTTATACATGCACAAATCTTCGTATTTTCAATTTCATTTACATTCACAATTGTTTACACAACAACTCAATGGGTATAACACCCCATTAACTCAACCATTTTATCAAGTGGTTGTATCTAGATCATAGTTCTCTTAATGAACCTTGTCCTAATTAGTGTTTGGATGTTCCATAATAGAGGATATTAGAACTATCTAAAGAAATTAAACGTTGACTAATTGCAACCCTAGTTTTGTGCTTACTGGGCTTCTACCATCCTGTTGGAATCTAGTGACACCTTGGACTATGTGCTCAATGCTAATATTATGCAGCATAGCCATATAATAATATATAATCTTATATCCTTGAATGAAGTTACATCCTTGAATGGCTGCCAAGGATGTGGATGTAGGGGATTTAGTGGCAACCAATAGAGGTGACCAACCCACATAAGTAACCAACCAAAAATTCCACCTTACAATGAAGCATAAGCATTGGTATATTGATTATACTTTTGATTGATTGACTTGACTATTGGTTAACAATATTTTAACTATCTTAACCACATGTAAACAAGAAACACATATTTTAAAAATTTAATTTCTTCAAACTCACATTCATGTCAATATATATTAATTCCCTTGAAGGAAAATGATGCATAAACTACTACTTATGTTATAACTTATTGTACCTCCTTGTAGCATGAAATCTTATAGGATGGTATGTTAATTCAACCTACTGTGTAATTTTAGCATCCATGAGGCCTTAATATATTGCAAAAATGGCAATATCGACCTTTTCCTTGCACATACATTATGCGTGGTAGTTCATCAAGATTTATGTTGATTATGACATTCATAAATCAACCAACAGGAAGAAAAGCTCATTCAATATAGTAAGAGGGAAATAATGAGACAATCATTGAAGAAATAGATTAGTTCTCAAATATAATAATATTAATGTCTTGTATAAATATTAACTTGATGTCAGACACAACAAAAATAGTCATTTAGTTTTACATATTTCATGCGGTAGAAGATATGTTTATTTAGTTTGTATATATATCCTACTTATGAGAAGAAAATAGGTTTGAGAGATTAGAATTGATGGGGAAATAACAACACCCCATGTACAACTACTTACTGTATATAAAGTGGGAGTACATGGTGTTAGGGGATTTCTATTTTTTAGGCACCAGCCATTCCCAGCTATTGAAATAAATAAATATGTAAACCAGATAAAAGTTATAAGATAAAAGTTAGAAGTAGTGGGTTTGTGTTGATTTTTATTTTCAAAGAACAAATTTTGAACCTCATGAGTTTTGTTTTTTGTTTTTATTATTTTAGAAGTTTGATTTTAGGTGTCCAGAGTTTGAACTTCACAGGTTTTGTTCTTTGTTGGGTTTCACTCTTCTCTACTAACACATTCCCCATAATTGGCATCAGTTGCCAATAAATATTAATAATCTTAAGATATCTTTTATAACGGCTATTGGAAGTACTAGTGTCTAGGACCTAGTGTCTCACATTTTATTAAACCTCCTCACTCTATAGAAAATTCCCCTACACCTAATCCTCCCCTCCTGTAATGCTTATTTTTTTCCTGGTTTTTGGGGGAGTGTTCTCCCATTAAATGTTTGTCGAATTCTTGATATCATGCTCAACTTGTGTGTCAGGTTACCCTCATCACCCATAATATCAAGGATGGCCTTGAGTCATCCAAGTTGTGTCATAATTAAAAGTGAATGCAAAACATGAAGCGAGTGATGCCACAGATAGGGAAGAGGGTATGATAGAAAACCAAACATGAACTAGGCCACCAAGGATGTAGATGCAGATGCAGGGGGTTCAAAGGAGGCTAACAAAGTCAGCCAACCGATGGTTCAAGGGGGGGGGGACATTGACAAAGGAGAAAGGTTTTCATGCCCAATCCAGAGACAAAGAAACCAGAGGTGAAACCAAAACATTGAAATTAACTAGACCCAGGTAGAAATACCAAAATTCCCAGGGGTGGGTGAACCAAGGCATTAAATTTATTAAAGCGGTTGATAGGAGTGTCCCTGTTGATTTCCATTTTGGTTTATCAAGGTGATGACTATGCCCTGCAATGATGAGGTGGTTGAGGAGGAAGTAACAACCACGAAGGCACTACACACTATGATCTCCATGTTGAAATTTTCATGAATTGAATGTCAAGGCAGTGTGGTTTGGCATGACACCTTAGAGTGAAGGCAAGGGACTGAGAAAAAACCAACAATAAATCATATTATTTAACATGTTGGGTATTCATGGAAAACATTCCATCTAGTGATAATTTCCACTAATTTAATTAAACACATAAAATGAGCACAACTTCTTTAAGAGATAATTAACAAGTTATAATTTCTTTGAAGCTCACCTTAATACTATATTGTAAAGTATGATGACTCTTATTTAGTATGGTTATTTTTTGTTGGTGAGCTTCTAAATTAAAATGTTGATGGCTATTTCTTATTGAAAAGTTTTGAACTTAAAATATTTAGAGACATATTGATTATTTTTAACTATTACTGTAATAATTATATTTAGTATAGTTATTTTTCATTCAAATATTTAAATTAAAATTTTGATGATGATTTCTTATTGAGTTTTTTTGAAATTGATATATTTGAAAAATTCTTAATGATTTTTAACTATTAACTTCTTAGTGATATTTTTCATGTAGATAAAATGTTAAAATGATCCTCTAAAACAAATTTATACAAAGAGGAGTTGATTATCATATCCTTCATATCCTTCTTTGAATTATATAGTGGAAGTTTTGAAAATTTGAAAAACACATTTGAAAGATAAATTAGTGCAACACTTCAATCATATCTTCATAATAGATAGTGTAACAAAATTGTATCATTTAGTATGCAATATTGGATCTTCAATTCTATATTTAAATTAAATATTTAAAAAATGTTAAATTTTTGTTTTATTTTTCATAGATTTAGAAAAATACATTTTCTTTCAACACTAATTTTGTAAAAAAAATATTTTGACAAATCTAAAAATTCTACTGCCATTGATCTTTAAACACTCTATAAGAGAATAAAAAGTATTTCGACAAATCTAAAAATTCTACTGCCATTGATCTTTAAACACTCTATAAAAGAATTTCCTTATTATACCCACCCAAGTAGGTATATAGTGATCGCTAGACCTGTATTGACATGTATTAATCTCAGTTGAACTATTATTATCCGTGAAATTTAACCAAAGTTTTAATGAAAATTATATTTTAATAATATATTAACCAAAATTTTAAATAAATTTATATTTTAATAATATTTTAAAACAATTTGTGAGTGTTTTGATTGGGTATCATATTCAAGCCCTTATTGCAGAGTGAGGGACAATATCCAATGTTTTTGTAGACAATCCATCTATTAACGTTGGGATAAACACGATAAAATTGAATCAAATTCTAAAAAATAAAACTAATGCTATCTTAAAGTTTAACATTAATTCATGAAATTTTATGTAACACAAATAATTTGAAAAATACTTTTCATATTTGTATTGACGACTCAATTACTTCCAAAATTACGCTTGCTACCCCGGAGCTTACACCTTCCACCATTGCTTACACCTTACAACACCTTCCACCATCGTTATCCAACATGTTAACACCCTCTGCCACATCTATGTTTGAAGCTAGGTTCCCGGGCTTGATATTCTTGAAGATAGGTTCTTAACACCCTCGCTAGTTGTACCCTTCTGAACCTTCATAGCTCCCCCATTAATTTGTATGGAACATTACTGGTATACTTGTAATTTGAGAGAAGAATTGTTTTGAATCGAATGCCAGCCATGAAGGTAATATGGAAGAACCAGAGATCACATTTGAAGGTTCGCCCAACTTCTTCGCTTTCAAATTGATCTATTTCTGCTCATCTTAGTAAGTTTGCACCTTTTCAAACTGAGGAAATTTTAGCTAGTACATCATAGTCTTTGAAAGTTAGCAGTGGAGAGAGTGGAAGTAGTCAGAATAGTGCAAGGAGTAGGCATATATTTCAAATCCAGTCAATACCACCGAGGAGTATTCTCCAACCTGACAAATGAATGAACATATGGTGCCCAGAGACAATAGGGAAATTGAATGAACATACAGTGCCAAGAGACAAAATGGAATACCTGAGTAGAAGTACTCTCATTTACATCTTACTAAAAATTCTAGTAGCCATACCTAAGGACAAGTGCTCTCATTTACATCTGTCTAAAAAACCGGTAAACATTCTCACACCTGTATGATTGTTGGGATATTGTTCTCTTATTCTAAATTCACTCGGAGGAGATGAAATTAGCACTCTTCTGTTTGTTGTGTTTGTTGGGATATTGTTCCCTTATTCTAAATTCTATTGAAGGAGATGAAATTAGCATTGAAACTCTCTGTTCAGTTTGGGGCTACATAGAATGCCCCAAACATAGAATATAAGAGTAATCTACATAGAATATAAGAGTAATAAGCATGAAATATTGAATTTAAGTATTACTAACAACAATATACACATAGAAAAGAAGAGATACAATATTCTCATCCTTTCTGGCTCTGCTACATGTTCCCATATAGAACTATTTTTTGGCTCTGCTACATGTTCCCATATAGAATTGTATACATTTATTTGAATTAGCTTAGCTCAAGCTTTTGGTACTGACTCCACTTCATGTTGCTATATAAAACAATTATTATTTCTCTAAATTAGCTCATTAGCTTAGCTAAAGAAAATTAGCTCAGCTCAAGCTTTTGGTACTGACTCTGCTTCATCTTGCTATATAAAACTATTCCCATTTATCTAAATTAGCTCAAAACTATTCTCATTTCTCTAAATTAGCTCAATTCAAGCTTTTGGTACTAATTCCGCTTCATGTTGCTATATAAAACTATTTTCATTTCTCTAAATTAGTTCAGTGCAAGCTCTAGTATCGGCTCCACTTCACGTTGCCATATATAGTTGTTTTGATGTTTTTGATATATAACTGTTTAATTTTCTTTGCATTTCTTTCATTTCCATCATGTTCTCATATATAGTTGTTTTGATGTTTTTGATATATAAATTTTTTCATTTCTTTGCATTTCTTTCATTTCCATCCTCGGTAACCTGGTCACATTCATGTAGCGAAAGCTTTCTAGTAGGATAAAGGTGGTCACATAGATGCTGTATCAAATTCATCAATAACTATCTCTCTCCTCTCACACGTATGGCATAGGATTTAAAAAAAAAAATTATTATGTTCTCCAACATGAAGAATGCATGATGTAAAACAAACACTATCACATTTGAAGGTACAGTGAAAACTAAATATTCAAAAGAGAACTTCACCTTACCTTCTATTTTGATATGTGATAAACGCAACTAATTTGAGATCTAATAAACCCAATTTTATTGAATGTAGGTCACCATCCTTTGTAGTGTCCAATTCTTGATAGGTTCCCTCTTCCTTTGGCGAAATATTATTGAAACAAAATTGTTGTTGGTTGCTAACAATTTGGTACTGGCAAGGGATTATGTCCAAGAAGAAAGCTTTGACACCTTGCGAGTTGTATCTCAAACAAACATCCATTGAAAGATACATACAAACAAACATTGAAAGCCAAATTGTGCCCACTGCAAAGTTATATTGGAAATTAACATCAATAATAATAACCAATAATTTTGAAGAAAGACGCGCTAGAAAAACATAAGAAATATAAAAGGCAGATTAAATCATTCCAATGATATTGAAAATATAATTGACAGAGAGTAATAAGCATCTTGTATTTTGGCTTGACACCCTGATCCACGATCTTTTGCTTTGAGATGGATTAAATAATTACATGAAAAATTACATCTTAACCATGAAACTTAAAGGCGTGAGCATAGGAAGAGAGAAGCACAAAAAATCATGCAAATAAGAAAATAAATTGATATCGGAGTTCATCTAGGAGGGACTACGTCTTCGGGCCCTGCTCAATCAGTGGGGAGGCCATCTTTCATTAAGTGGAAAATAAAATGAAAGTACAAGCATCAATGCAAAATTATACCCTTATACCTCCATAGCTAAAAGTGCTCGAAAATTGGAGACCTCTAATGAAGAAATGGACAACACCGTTGAACTCGTGTTGCCGAGAGGTGCAGAATCCATATAAAATTTGTCTGATTCTGATGCCAGACAAATTTGGGCCCTCTGGAAATGAGCTCAGTTCATGGGTTTGTGTTGATTTTTATTTTCAAAGAACTAATTTTGAACCTCATGAGTTTTGTTTTTTGTTTTAATTTTTTAGAAGTTTAATTTTAGGTGTCCAGAGTTTGAACTTCACAGGTTTTGTTCTTTGTTGGGTTTCACTCTTCTCTACTAACACATTCCCCATAATTGGCATCAGTTGCCAATAAATATTAATAATCTTAACATATCTTTCATAACAGCTATTGGCAGTACTAGTGTCTAGGATCTAGTGTCTCACATTTTATTAAACCTCCTCACTCTATAGAAAATTCCCCTACACCTAATCCTCCCCTCCTGTAATGCTTATTTTTTTCCTGGTTTTTGTTGGAGTGTTCTCCCATTAAATGCTTGTCAAGTTCTTGATATCATGTTCAACTTGTGTGTAAGGTTACCCTCATCACCCATGATATCAAGGATGGCCTTGAGTCATCCAAGTTGTGTCATAATGAAAAGTGAATGCAAAACATGAAGCGAGTGATGCCACAGATAGGGAAGAGGGTGCGATAGAAAACCAAACATGAACTAGGCCACCAAGGATGCAAAAGCAGATGCAGGGGGTTCAAAGGAGGCTATCAAAGGCAACCAAACGATGGTTCAAGGCGGGGAACATTGACAAAGGAGAAAGGTTTTCATGCCCAATCCAGAGACAAAGAAACCAGAGGTGAAACCAAAACATTGAAATTAACTAGACCCGGGTAGAAATACCAAAATGCCCAGGGGTGGATGAACCAAGGTATTAAATATATTAAAGAGGTTGAAAGGAGTGTCCCTGTTAGTTTCCATTTTGGTTTAGCAAGGTTATGACTATGCCCTGTAATGATGAGGTGGTTGAGGAGGAAGTAAAAAACACGAAGGCACTACACACTATGATCTCCATGTTGAAAGTTGCATGCATTGAATGTCAAGGCAGTGTGGTTTGGCATGACACCTCGGAGTGAAGGCAAGGGACTGAGAAAAAACCAACAATAAATCATATTATTTAACATGTTGGGTATTCATGGAAAGCATTCCATCTAGTGATAATTTCCACTAATTTAATTAAACACATAAAATGAGCACAACTTCTTTAAGAGATAATTAACGAGTTATAATTTCTTTGAAGCTCGCCTTAATACTACTATTGAAAAGTATGATGACTCTTATTTAGTATGGTTTTTTTGTTGGTGAGCTTCTAAATTAAAATGTTGATGGATATTTCTTATTGAAAAGTTTTGAATTTAAAATATTTAGAGACATATTGATTATTTTTAACTATTACTTTAATAATTATATTTAGTATGGTTATTTTTCATTCAAATATTTAAATTAAAATGTTGATGATGATTTCTTATTGATTTTTTTTTAAATTGAGATATTTAAAAAATTCTTAATGATGTTTAACTATTAACTTCTTAGTGATATTTTTCATATAGATAAAATTTTAAAATGATCCTCCAAAACAAATTTATACAAAGAGGAGTTGATTATCATATCCTTCATATCCTTTGAATTATATAGTGGAAGTTTTGAAAATTTGAAAAACACATTTAAAAGATAAATTAGTGCAACACTTCAATCATATCTTCATAATAGTAGTGTAACAAAATTGTATTATTCAGCATGCAATATTGGATCTTCAATTCTATATTTAAATTAAATATTTAAAAAATGTTAAATTTTTGTTTTATTTTTCATAGATTTAGAAAAATACATTTTCTTTCAACACTAGTTTTGTAAAAAAAAATATTTCGACAAATCTAAAAATTCTCGCGCCATTGATCTTTAAACACTCTATAAAAGCATAAAAAGTATTTCAACAAATCTAAAAATTCTACTGCCATTGATCTTTAAACACTCTATAAAAGAATTTCCTTATTATACCCGCCCCATCAGGTATATAGTGATCGCGAGAGCTGTATTGACATGTATTAATCTCAGTTGAACTATTATTATCCGTGAAATTTAACCAAAGTTTTAATGAAAATTATATTTTAATAATATATTAACCAATTTTTTAATAAATTTATATTTTAATAATATTTTAAAACAAATTTATGAGTGTTTTGATTGGGTATCATATTCGAGCTCTTATTGCAGAGTGAGGGACAATATCCAATGTTTTTGTAGACAACCCATCTATTAAAGTTGGGATAAACACCATAAACTTGAATCAAATTCTCAAAAATAAAACTAATGCTATCTTAAAGTTTAACATTAATTCATGACATTTTATGTAACACAAATAATTTGAAAAATACTTTGCATATTTGTATTGATGACTCAATTACTTCCAAAATTACACTTTCTACCCCCGAGATTACACTTGCCACCATTTCTTACACCTTACAACACCTTCCACCATCGCTATCCAACATGTTAACACCCTCTGCCACATCTATGTTTGAAGCTAGGTTCCCGAGCTCGACATTCTTGAAGATAGGTTCTTAACACCCTCACTAGTTATACCCTTCTGAACCTTCATAGCTCCCCCATTAATTTGTATGGAACATTAATGGTATACTTGTAATTTGAGAGAAGAATAGTTTTGAATCAAGTGCCAGCCATGAAGGTAATACGGAAGAACCGGCGATCACATTTGAAGGTTTTCCCAACTTCTTCGCTTTCATATTGATCTCTTTATGCTAATCCTAGTAAGTTTGCACCTTTTCAAACTGAGGAAATTTCAGCTAGTACATCACAGTCTTTGAAAGTTAGCAGTGGAGAGAGTGGAAGTAGTCAGAACAATGCAAGGAGTAGGCATACATTTCAAAGCCAGTCAGTACCACCGAGGAGTATTCTCCAAGCTGAAAAATGAATGAACGTATGGTGCCCAGAGATAAAAGGGAAATTGAATGAACATATGGTGCCAAGAGACAAAAGGGAATACCTGAGTAGAAGTACTCTCATTTACATCTTATTGAAAAGTTGAGTAGCCATACCTAAGGACAAGTGCTTTCATTTACATTTGACTAAAAATCCGGTAAACATTCTCACACCTGTATGATTATTGGGATATTGTTCTCTTATTATAAATGCTCTCGAAGGAGATGAAATTAGCACTCTTATGTTTGTTGTGTTTGCTGGGATATTTTTCCCTTATTATAAATGCTCTTGAAGGAGATGAAATTAGCATTGAAACTCTCTCTTCAGTTTGGGGCTACATAGAATGCCCCAAACATAGAATATAAGAGTAATAAGAATGAAAGAAGGAATTAAGTATTACTAACAACAATATACACATAGAAAATAAGAGATTCAATATTCTCATCCTTTCTAGCTCTACTACATGTTCCCATATAGAACTATTTTTTGGCTCTGCTACATGTTCCCATATAGAACTATTTACATTTGCTTTGCTACATGGTCCCATATAGAATTTCTTACATTTATTTGAATTAGCTCAGCTCAAGCTTTTGGTGTTGACTTCACTTCATGTTGCTATATAAAACTATTCTCATTTCTCTAAATTAGTTCATTAGCTCAGCTCAAGATTTTGGTACTGACTCCGCTTCATGTTGCTATATAAAACTATTCCCATTTATCTAAATTAGCTCAAAACTATTCTCATTTCTCTAAATTAGCTCAATTCAAGCTTTTGGTACTGATTCCGCTTCATGTTGCTATATAAAACTATTGTCATTTCTCTAAATTAGTTCAGTGCAAGCTCTAGTATCGGCTCTGCTTCACGTTGCCATATATAGTTATTTTGATGTTTTTGATATACAATTTTTTAATTTTCTTTGCATTTATTTCATTTCCATCATGTTCTCATATATATTTGTTTTGATGTTTCTGATATATAAATTTTTTCATTTCTTTGCATTTATTTCATTTCCATCCTCGATAACTTGGTCACATTCATGTAATGAAAGCTTTCTAGTAGGATAGAGGTGGCCACGTAGATGTTGTAACAAATTCATCAATAAAAATCTCTCTCCTCTCACACATATGGCATAAGATTTAAAAAAAAAAATATTATGTTCTCCAACATGAAGAATGCATGATGTAAAACAAACACTATCACATTTGAAGGTACAGTGAAAACTAAATATTCAGAAGAGAACTTCACCTTACCATCTATTTTGATATGTGATAAACGAAACTAATTTGAGATCTAATAAACCCAATGTTATTGAATGTAGGTCAACATCCTTTGTAGTGTCCAATTCTTGATAGGTTCCCTCTTCCTTTGGCGAAAGATTATTGAAACAAAATTGTTGTTGGTTGCTAACAATTTGGTACTGGCAAGGGATTATGTCAAAGAAGAAAGCTTTGACACCTTGCGAGCTGTATCTCAAACAAACATCCATTGAAAGATACATACAAACAAAAATTGAAAGCCAAATTGTTCCCACTACAAAGTTATATTGGAAATTAACATCAATAATAATAACCAATAATTTTGAAGAAAGACGCGCTAGAAAAACATAAGAAATATAAAAGGTAGATTAAATCATCCCAATGATCTTGAAAATATAATTGACAGAGAGTAATAAGAATCTTTTATTTTGGCTTGGCACCCTGATCCACAATCTTTTGCTTTGAGATTGATTAAAGAATTACATGTAAAATTACATCTTAACCATGAAACTTAAAGGCGTGAGCATAAGAAGAGAGAAGCACATAAAATCATGAAAATAAGACAAGAAATTTATATCTTAGTTCATCTAGGAGGGACTATGTCTCCGGGCCCTGCTCAATTAGTGGGGAGGCCCTCTTTCATTAAGTGGCAAATAAAATGAAAGTACAAGCATCAATGCAAAATTATACCCTTATACCTCCATAGCTAAAATTGCTCGAAAATTGGAGACCTCTGATGAAGAAATGGACAACACCGTTGAACTCGTGTTGCCGAGAGGTGCAAAATCCATATAAAATTTGCCTAATTTTGATGCCAAACAAATTTGAGCGCTTTGGAAATGAGCTCAGTTCATGGTTTTGGCCCCTCCTGGTAGGCACTCAAGGTTCCACTCTGCCTTGCTAAACATGTCGCTCCAGGTCTGCCTGGGCACACTTCTGAAATTGAATGGTTTAAATAATGAAGGCTAGGCGGACTCCCCAAGGGAGCCGCTAGTCGAGTTGATTGAGATCCAAGTATTGAGGGAGGGGGTCGGGCGGTCAAAAACCACCCCCTCCATAAAAAGACGTATTGTTTTTTTAATACTTGCACATATTTTTAAGTATTTGTCACATATTTTTGAATAGTAAGTTGGGGGGTCGGACCCGCATCAGGCGGCATGCCCCATAACTCCGTCGGCACACACAATACATAAATGGAGTGTGGGTTGGGGACGCAGGGTCACAACCGTTGGCCCCACCCAACCATTGGCCCCACCCTTTATTGGCCTTGGGTGGTTGGGCAGTAGGGTCACAACCGCTGCCCACCCCCATTTTAAAAGATTTGTTATGTTTATGGTGGGGAGCTCCATGGGGTCTAGCGAGGGTCATGGCCCGCCGACCCATGAATATTATTTTATTGTTATGACCATGCAGTGGGGTGGCGGGGTTGGTGGCCTGCCACCCCTTCTTTTAATTATTTTTTATTCTTATAAAAAACCAAGTCATTTTTTAAAAAAATGATTTTGACCATAGGAGTGATTTTAACGGTCCCACAAATTCGCCCCGGAATCCGGTTTCTGGATTTCATTCAAATTGTGTCCTCCTTAACGTGCCATGTCACCCTAGTCAACCCAAAACTTTGACTGTTTCTAACTTCTCCATACTGCCCTAAAATTGAGTATCGTCTGCGTCATTGGAATAAAAAAGATGAGATCTTCAACTTGACACTAATTTTGCCACATTTTTGACACTTTTATTTTTGAGCCTTTATACTTAAGCTACTTGTACTTGGACTTGTACGATCCTTTTGGATCATACCCTCCCATACATTTTTCTCCAAGAAATCTTTTACCATTGCAAAAAGACTAAAGGCCTCCAAGATTTAGTATTTGATTTTCAATGACGATAGTGGCATGGAGATCATCATCTGTTGCAATGCCCACAGTTCCATGGAGATCATCCTCTACTGCAATGCACACAGTGGCATGAAAATCATCATATGTTGCAAGGAAATGTGTTATTCTAGAAATCTAAGTAAAGTGAAACTCGTCAATTCTGGTTGTGTGCCCCCTTGCAATGCACTATTTCGGAAACCTAAGTAAATTGAAACTCTTCAGTTCTAGTTGTGTGCCCCCTTGCACGGACCTATATGAGAATGGAAGGAAATAAAGCAAGGAACGAGACAAAATGGATTCAATCTAGGATGACAGACCTTCTAAAACTCATCAATTCAGTTACTAGAAACATGTAGTGGGAGCAGGGTTGGAATTTCAAAAAAGACTCATTCGTCATTTCAAAACAGACTCATTCGTCAAATCTGATGGTTTCCATACCTCCTCTACTAGTTTTTACAGTTTCAAAAAGGAATCTTGACGGTCTTGTAAAATTTCAAGTTGTATTTGACAAGCAATTCACCCGTGACTGAAAATTTTCCCGTCAAATTCCATCCCTGAGCAGAGACAGGGAGAAAGACAGAATGTTAGTGAGCATGGTGAACATGTATGCAGATAGTAATTCGGTGTGGACAAGTGGTTGCAAACATGCTTATGCGGTGGTGTGTTTTTCCATGTGTGCATGCTGACAAACAGTTCTTAATGTCTTGCACACATAGTGGCTGTTTGTTTAGCATGTCAAAAATCTCCTATGAACTAAGATTACTTTGTCGTAATACAATCTCTCACATAGTTGGCACATTATTATAATTTATTATAATATTATAAGACAAAGAGGTGCGAATAAAGCTGTATATCTTTGATGTTTTAATTGATGATAATTTTCCTGCAAACCCACTCCATGACTATCAACGTTTCTGAGTCATTATAAGTAAACATAACATGTGATGTTGTATATCTTTGATGTTTTGATTAATGATAATTTTCCCCAGTAGGCAAACCCACTCCGTGACTATCAACGTTTCTAAGTCATTATAAGTAAACATAACATGTGATAATCTAGTCGCAAAGCTGAGAGAGTAGTAATGGTTTATAAAATGCATAGTGGAATGGTTTCAGATATTTCCAAATTTATGCGTTGTTACTAATATTGAGATAAATATGTGTAACAAGGTTTCAGACAAAATCTGATTGCAATTCGATTTTGCAGAAAACTATGGTGTAGCATACAAAAATCCAACTATAAAGAGTGACTTTCCTAAAAATTTGCTGTGAACTTTCAAAGCATTAGGGCATCTCAGAAATTATTTTTCAGAGTCTCGTTCAAATTGATTATAGCTTGGTTAATTGGTGATGGATTTATTTCATTGAAAATGTGATTGATTATACCTCGGTCAACTGGTAATGGATGTGCTTCATTAAAAATGTGATGGATACTGTGGTTTTGCTATATATATAAATATATATATATAGAAAGCTGCTATAATAATGATATAAATGCTCCTATATTTATGTGCTTGTATTTCAAAATTTAAATATTATACAAGAATAAAATAAAAATTGAAACTTTATAGTAAATGCTTTTGTTTTTAATTTGGATCGAACCATACAACCCAATTTTTTTTTAAATTGCGGCAATGATTCACTGATTCACTGATTTGTTTTTAATTGAAGGCTTATGTATGTATTAAACTGATTCAACCCCCCCCCTCTCAGTTTAATTAAAGATTCAACAATTGGTATCAGAGCCGGTTCCTTAGTACCAGTCTAACAACTGAAAGGAGATCCTAGGTTCTCACAGGATGGCTAGTAAAGAAGGATGCTCAACAAATAAAGCCCCTTTCTTCACTGGTGAAAATTATTCTTTCTGGAAAATTAGAATGAGGACATACATAATGTCTCTAGGAATAGAATTCTGGGGTGCTGTGGAATTAGGATATGCCCCAAAGGCAACTGACACAGAAAAAGAAACAAAACAAGATTTTGTGGCTAATGCAAAGGCCATGAATGCCATCTTGAATGGATTATGTGAAGCAGAATTTATTAAAGTAATGCAAAAAGAAACTGCCAAAGATATATGGGATACTCTTGAGAAAATACATGAGGGAGACAAGAAAGTAAAGACTGCCAAACTTCAAGTCTATAGAGCCCAGTTTGAGAACTTAAAAATGAATGATGATGAAGACATTGCCAGTTTCTTTCTAAAAACTGCAGAAATTATTAACAATATGAAAGCTCTTGGAGAAAAAATGCCAGAAAGTATTATTGTGCAAAATATTCTAAGATCTCTTCCATCCAGGTTTAATCCAAAGGTGTCTGCAATAGAAGAAACAATTGATTGGGAGACCTTGACCATGAACCAGCTACTTGGAAATCTAACAGCCTATGAAATGAGGCTCCCACAGAAGAACACAAGTACGAGGGAGGCAGCTTTTAAATCAGAAAAGAAGAAAGAAGAAGAAGGAGACATATGCTCTTGCTCAGATGAAGAAGAGGCAAAATTTGTCAAGAAATTGGATAGAGGATCAGGTAAATACAAAGGTAAACTTCCTTTTAAATGCTTCAACTGTGGAAAATTTAGACACTGTGCTGCTAAGTGTCCTCACAAGAAAGTAAGGAATCAGCCTCAAGAGTCAGAGAGAAATAAATCAAAGAACTGGCATAAAGGAAAGAAGTTCAGAAGAAAATCCTTCTACACTCAACAAGACAGCAATACATCTGAAGATTCAGATGAACCCTCAAGTGAAGAAGGAACCTCCAAATTCTTGTTGATGGCCATAGAAGAACTTGAAGGATTCCTGCTAGAAGATGAAGAAGAAGAAGGGTAAGTTGACCTTGAGGGGGAGCTAAGAAGTGCTCTAGAAGAGATTGATAGACTCAAACTGAAATGTAGAAAACAAAAAGACATTCTCCTCAAGTATGTATGAGAAGAACATAGTTCAGAAGTCCTTAAGCAGCTAAAGATAGAGCTTGAAGAAGCCAAGAAGATAGAGGACATGTTACTTAAGAAAATCAAGGAAAAAACTCAAGAACAAGAAAAGTTAGAAGAAGAAGTAGTATGTCTTAGAAAGAAATTAGTAAATGCTCAAAGGAAAATGGTTATAAACTCTTCCCAAACAATAAGCTCTAGTAAGTTGAATGAAATTTTGGTTGCTCAAAGATCCCCTATGATAAAGACTGGAATAGGCTATGAAGGAGAATCAAGTAAAGGAAAAGAAAAGGTTGACAGAGAGATTATTTTTGTAAAGCAAAGAAGAATGATGAAGCAGCTCAAAAAATTCCTACAAAATAAGAAATCTACAATAAGGAAGACACAGATTAGAAGAAACCGCTAGTAGCAAAGAATGTAATAAATACTAAGACCCCTGAATATGTAAAATTTGGAAACCATCAAAGGAGATTCTTCCCTCCAATGAAGAATACCACCTGTTATGTCTGCCACAAGTTGGGACACATTGCTGCATATTGTCATGCAAGAAGGAGTAATTCAAACCAGCAAAAGATGCAAACATTGAAAAGACTTCCTCAAGCAAACAAATGGAAAATACAACCTTACATCAGGTATGCAAATAGTTTCTATGGTTACTGTTTCTATTGTAAGGAATTTGGTCATAAAATTATTGAATGTAGAAATTATGGACAAATATTGATGTTCAACACCTCAAGGAGGTTCATGAATCAAAGAAATTCTGTTCATACTCACAATACTGCAAAAACTATGATCAAATGATTTATATGCAATCAAGCTGGACATATTCCTTCCAAATGTCCTCTGAAAGGATGTGATTCATCAACTCACAAAAGATACTAAACAAAAGGATGCCTCTAGTGGATAAAGAAGGAGCATAAATGTGACTTGGCCCTAACTGCTCAAGACCTGAAAAGCCAGTGGTACCTGGACAGTGGTTGCTCAAAACATATGACTGGAGACAAAAGCAAGTTTATAACTCTTGATGAAAAGAAATCTGGCAATGTTACTTTTGGCAATGATAAATCAGGTAAGATCAAGGGAAAAGGCTTAGTCAGCATAAATAATGGCAGAGGAAAGGCCCAAGATGTACTATTTGTATATGGGCTGAAAGAAAATTTACTGAGTGTCAGTCAGATGTGTGACAAAGGCTGTGAAGTTCTCTTTAGAGCACAAGATTGTGAAGTTAGATCAAGCAAAACAGGAAAGACTCTGCTCAAAGGTGTTCAAACAGAGAGTAATGTTTACATAGTAAAAGAGGAGGATGAATCCTGCCATCTTAGCAAACTTAAGGAGTCATGGTTATGGCATAGGAGATTGGGACATCTCAGCTTCGACCATATCATCAGACTGAGCAAGAAGAAAGCTGTCAGAGATATGCCAGAAATAAAAAGGCCTTCAAATACCATATGCAAATCTTGTCAATTGGGGAAACAGACTTGCACATCCTTTAGATCTAAAGATGAGCTATCAACAAGAAGACCACTCTAGCTTGTGCACATGGACCTGTGTGGACCTGCTAGAACTAAGACACCAAGTGGAGAATCCTACTTCATGCTGATAATAGATGATTTCTCCAGAATGACATGGGTTGCTTTTCTCAAGAACAAATCAGAAGCACTGGAAAAGTTTAAGACATTCAAAGCATTAGTAGAAAATCAAACTGGATGCAAGCTAAAATGTATCAGATCAGATAGAGGAGGAGAATTCACAGATTATGACTTTGCATACCTATGTAATGAACATGGAATAAAGCAACAATTTACCATTGCAGGGACACCTCAGCAGAATGGAGTAGCAGAGAGACAAAACAGGTCTGTACAACAAATGGCCAGAGCTATGATGCAAGAAGGTAACATTACTCAAACCTTTTGGGCAGAAGTTGTACACACAGCAGTACATATTCTAAACAAAGCTCATTTAAGACCTAACAGTGACAAGACACCTTATGAGCTATGGCATGGTAAACTTGCATCAATCAAGCACTTTAGAGTCTTTGGCAGCAAGTGCTACATAAAGAATAATGATGAAAATCTGGGGAAGTTTGATGCAAGAGCAGATGAAGGAATACTCTTAAGATATGCATCCAAGAGTAAAGGATACAGATGCTACAACAAGACTCTTCGAAAAATTGTAGAAAGTATTGATGTAAGATTTGATGAAGAACTTCCAAACAAGACAAGAGATATAGATTGCAGAAGCCATCCTGAAAATCATGAAGAAGAGGACCAAGATGATGAAGAAATAAGAAAAACATCAGAAAATGCTGAACTGAACTCAAAAAACCCCTCAAGATACACTCAAAAGAACCATCCAGAAGATCAAATCATAGGAGACAAGAGTGTAGGAGTGCAAACAAGAAGGCAGCTAACTGAACAGACAAAAGAAGTATACATAGTAATGTTATCACAAATAGAGCCAAAGAAGTTTGAAGAAGCCAGCAAGGACAAGTATTGGCTAAAAGTAATGAATGAATAATTGGACCAAATTGAGAAGAACAATACCTGGGAACTAGTTCCTAGACCAATTGAGAAGAATATCATTGGTTCAAAATGGGTATTCAAAAACAAAATGAATGAGTAAGGACAAGTAATCAGGAATAAATCCAGGCTGGTCTGCAAAGGATACTCACAAATTGAAGGACTTGATTATGAAGAAACATTTTCCCCAGTAGCTAGAATGGAAGCTATCAGAATGTTCCTGGCATTTGCATGCTACCAAGACTTCAAGGTATATCAAATGGATGTAAAGTCTGCTTTTCTTAATGGAGATCTAGAAGAAGAAGTGTACATGGAACAACCATAAGGCTTCTCATTGATAGACAGAGAAGACTATGTATGCAGACTGAAGAAGGCCCTATATGGACTGAAACAGGCTCCTCGTGCTTGGTACTCAAGACTGGATAAACATTTGCAAAAACAGGGTTTTAAGAGAGGTGGAGTAGACAGCAATCTATACATAAAAGCCCATGAAAATGAACTCCTGATTGTTGTAGTGTATGTTTATGACATTATGTTTGGAAGCAACAAAGATGAACTAGCAAAAGGGTTTGCTGATGAGATGAAAACAGAGTATGAAATGTCTATGATTGGAGAGCTCAATTTCTACTTGGGACTGCAAATTCAACAAAAGAACACAGGCACCTTCATCTCTCAGGAAAAATACTTAAAAGAAATGCTGAAAAAATTCAAAATGGAGGACTGCAAACCTGTGTCAACTCCCATGACCACAGGTTGCAAGATGTGTGCTGATGATGGGTCTGCTGATATAGATCAAAAACTCTACAGATCCATGATTGGAAGTCTATTGTATCTTACTGCATCAAGACTAGACATCATACTAGCAGTAGGACTAGTGGCTAGATATCAAGCAACACCTAAACAAAATCACCTTCTTGCAGTCAAAATAATATTCAGATATCTACAAGGAACAACACAGTATGGACTTTGGTATCCTAAAAGCAAAAACTTCACTTTATCAACATACACAGATGCAGATTGGGCCAGCTGTGTGGATGACAGGAAGAGTACAAGTGGAGGTGCATTCTATCTAGGAGAAAGTCTGGTGGCATGGTTAAGCAAGAAACAAACATCTATCTCCCTATCTACAGCAGAAGCAGAATATATTGCAGCAGCAACATGTTGTACACAAGTCATGTGGATGAAGAAAACTCTACAAGACATGAAGGTTAGCATTGATGAACCTATATCAATTAAATGTGATAATACAAGTGCTATAAGTATATCTTAAAATCCTGCGCTTCACTCAAAAACTAAGCCTATCCCAATCAAGTATCATTTTCTCCGAGAACAAGTGGCTCAGAAGATAGTAAAACTGGAATATGTACCAACAAAAGAACAGACAACCGATATATTTACCAAACCTCTTGCTGGAGAACCATTTCAATATTTGAGGGATAAACTAGGGGTAGTATCTGTAGATGCTACTCTCTGATATAAAGAGAAAGCACAGTCTCAGGGGGAGAACAGAAATGATAATATCATTCCAGGGGGAGATCAGCCAACAAGGAAAGCATGAATCAGGTCCTCAGGATCAAAGGATTAAGACAAAAGAACACCAAGTTATTATCCTAGAGTTGTCTGCATTATTCAAGCATGAAAAGGTCAATTACAGAACAAAAGCATCAGTTTGAATCCAATCATACATCTCTGATTAGATAAAAGCTGATACATCTGTATTCTATGAAGTATCATTATTCTCACTTTTAGCTCTATACAAGTGAAAGAAGTCTATGTGTTTGAACTGTATCAATTTACCGTGTATATTCAAATTCGATAATCCTCAAAGTGTTCTCTCAACAAGTTTTATACATCACTTTGGAGCAGCATGGTACAAAGTCAGCAGTAGAGGGCCTAAACATAACTCAGAGATAGGAAATGCAAAAAGCAACCCTTTGCCATTGATGTAAAAGGGGGAGGAAGAGAAAGCAACAGGAGAAAGAGCAGGCAAATAGGAAGAGCAAACAACAGGAGGAAGAGCAGGCAAACAGGAAGAGCAAACAACAGGAGGAAGAGCAGGAAAACAGGAAGAGCAAGCAACAGGAGAAAGAGCAGGCAAACAGAGAAAATGTATTGCCATCAATGCCAAAGGGGGAGACTGTTGGAAATGTTGCCATTGATGGCAAAGGAGGTAGCAAATGTAGAAACAGGAACAGTTACAAGGAGACAAAGACAGACAATGGAGGCAGCAAAGAGGAAATGAATATAAAGGAGAAAGGCAGAGGCAGAGGAAGTAAATACAGAGACAGAGCCGTTATCACAGTAGTAGAGGCAGAGGCAGAGTGACAGAAACCGCTGAGGTAGAGGCAGAGGCAGAGAAACCGTTGTTATTTCAAAAAAAAAAAAATGTACATATATATAAATTCCGAGAATCTTTTATACAGCCGGGCGTTACACATAATATAAATTAATTTTCGGACTTTATATTCAAATGCTCTGTATTTAGTTGAAGAACTCGACTTCTGGTCTATGTGGTGTTTTAAATTGTACATACCTAGATTGTAATGAGCTCTATGAACTAGCGTGAATAGGCTCTGTGGGGATGAGAACTGTACACATAGCCACAAGGGTTATGAATGGTGGAACTCTGCGTCAGAGTATAACGGAACCATAGTCGAAAAATATATATATATATAATTGAATGGAGCGGAACCATAGTTGTAACAAAGAATATATATATTTGAAATGTGATGAAAAGTTATATATATATAATTGAAATCGTGGAGAACCGGAACCTGGAGCATAGGGATAAGTGGAACCAAGAGCTGAATGAACAGTAACGGTGGTTTAAAGTGAACGGTGGTATTCATCGCACCACTATTATACGGAAGGCGGTATTCCCGAATTGGCAGTGATTCCATTGATTGATCGACGCGTGTCCCTGGATGAACAGTAAAACCACCGTTTAACATGCGCCTTCGCGCATTAACTTTCGTACTAGGACGCGGAGCGAAATTGACACGAGCCGTTGATCTGGAAGAGGGCCATCGGACGGTGATCGTGTGTCGGACTTGCCTGGAGTTTAACCAAGGTGTGCGGAGGATAACCCAAGTATGGAGCGCCATCGCGCATTATTGTTTGCGCATGTTGATCGAGCGATATACGTTGGATCGGGCAACGTAATACCAACCATCAGATGGGCGCGTGGGTTAACAAAGGTACGGTGTGCACTTGCTTGGTCCTTTGATTGTATGTGTGGGGCCCAATCAAACATGTATTAAGGTTTATGGGTTTAATCCAAAGCTGGGATTATATGCGATGATATATATAAGCGACGGTTAACCTTTTATTAAAGTCAATAGATAGATGAGTTCTATAGTCGTAAGGTTAAGACTTAAACTCTGTTCAATAAGTGGTGGCGCAATGGTGGTGCGAGGGCGGAGACACCACATATTGGTGGTTGCGGAGGCACCGCTCCGTTGGTACAACACGGTCGGGGTATGGCCCCGCAGTTAATTGTGGCCGTTGATCGTGGGTCAGCGCCCGATTTGCGAGTCAACTACGAAGGCACCCCTCCCGTTAACTACCAGGCTGGTTCTACTCCCGCTGACTGTCGATCTCCAATCGAATGGTGAACTCTCTACCAACCTGCTGCCGCTTTAACCTCAGTGCTGATTTATATATTTAAGTGGGAAATGTAATATAGTTTGGTGCTTTAAATAGTTATGAAACTGTGACCATATATATGTTGGGCGTTAAACAGAAAACAGGGAATATGCAGATGACAATGAACAAAGAGTATGCAGAATAGGTTCTTAATAGCAGCAGGAAAAGACAAATCTAGTAAAGCTAAAATCCAGAAAAGGAGCTGAGTAAAATTGAAATATGTAATTAAGAATGTGAATGTAAATGTTGTAATTAAGTTTTTATTGTTTGTGATGCAAAGGCAAGTATCCTAAGGAAAAGACAAAATCCCACTGTAGCATGGAAATTTGTACATATTGTAGTAATTCTAAAAATGAGTTGGAAAAAGGAATAAGAAGACAGAAGCCAAAGAGTCATGACTGTTCACTTCAAATTCCTTGTGAAATACAAACAGTCATGTGAGAATTAATATATATAATATCAATTTGATAAGCTCAAGGGAGATAGAGAGAGAGAGAGAGCAAATATAGAGAAGGCAGAGTATAGAAGTATAAGAAAGAGTAGATCAAGAAAAGAAGAGCAAAAAGAGAAGCTACAGAACATAGCTGATATCTGAAGTAAATCAGCAAACATTCAATTTGATAAATTGAGGAAGTTGGAGCTTCCCTATCAAGTTGCAGCTTGATAGCTGTCAGTTGTAGCTGACTGAGGTTGGAGCCTCCTGTAGGTTGGTACCTGCAAAAAATTGAAGGGGGTTGGTGCTTCCTTGCAAGTTGTAGCTTGTAGAATTGAGGTAGGAGCCTCCTGTAGGTTGGTTCCTGCAGAAAAACAGTGGTGAGAGGGAGTTGGAGCTTGCCTTTGCATCACAACAATAATAAGATGTGGTTTTCTCCCTTTATGGGTTTCCACTTACATCTATTGTCTCTATGTGTGCTTCTTATGTGTTGATGTGATTATTTCAATCTGCTTAATTGCTTGCTGCTCTCAACATAAGTATGGTGTCACATTTAATTAATATTGGCTGCAAATAAGACTGTTCACATATTAAGCTATAAATAATTTTGGTGAAAAAAAAAGAGGCTTATGTATGTATTAAACTGATTCACCCCCCCCCTCTCAGTTTAATTAAAGATTCAACACATTGATGGGGAAAAATAACGAGACCCCAGTTTAATATTGTTTTTTGTTAAGAATTTAACATTATCTACTAATGACGGGGATTTGAGGAATTATTTTGGCCAAGTAGGGAGCAATTACTAGTGCTGTAGTGATGAGGGGTGGATAGCGAAAGTCAAAATGTTTTGGATTTGTCTATTTTGAGAATGCAGATGATGCAACAAATTATGTTTTAGTTTAAATGACAAGAAAATTGATGGAAAAGAATGGTATGTTGGAAGAATATAGAAAGTAATTTGGAACCAAATTTTATTTAAAATATTTGGATAATAATATTGATTATAATAAGTTGAAAGGATTGTTTTTTATTTAAAACATTTGTATAATAACATTGATTATGATAAGTTGAGAGGACTGTTCTATGACTATGGTGCAATCACATCATGCAAGGTAAAGAAATATATCCATAGACACAATAAAGGCTCAGAATTTGTTTCCTTCTCGTCTCTTTCTAAAACATCCTGAGCTCTGGCAGAAATGAATGGGAAAATTGTTGTAAGCACACCTCTCTATGTTGCTCTGGCCCAGTGAAAGGAAGAGAGAAGGGCAAGGCTACATGCTCACTTCTCCCCATTGCAGAAACTTGAATGACATTGAATTTTAAGCTTAAGCTTGTTACTGGTTAGGAGGTTAGAAGTTATTATATTTAAGCCAGTGTAATGTTAGTTAGAAACCAGTTATTCAATGCACATATAATAGTATTTTAACTTACAATAAAGTGATAAAGTGGTTGTATTGCATTTTTTTTTTAAATAAGATTTTGTAGCCAGATATTTGGATGAATAGAAATGCATGAAACTTTTATTTAGAAAAATTATGTTTTATATTCTTATATTATAAAATTGTAAATGTAAGTTTTGATTAAGTGGATTCAAACTTTAGTGGATTAAAAAGTGATTAGTTCTATTTTTTTTTAAAGATGTTTTATATTAGTATAGATTAAAGATATTTATCATAATTTATTTTTTATACATTTTTTTTATGTAATATATAATGAAGGCATAGTCTATTTTTCTTTTTATATGGATATATCTGGAATATTTTTAGCTATTTATATATATTTTTAAATGTTATATGTCAATTCTAAATAGATATATCTTAGAATACTTTTAGTTATTTATATATTTTTTAAATTCTATATGTCAATTCAATATTAAGTAATTGAATAATTGGGAATGTTCTTCATTAGGGATTGCATTGGAGAACCAAAAACAAAAAAGAAGTAAAGCATTGGTATGTTGGAAAAATTGCTTCTGAAAAATCCAGCATTTTAGTGGGAAGAGGATTTCACCATTGAGAGAGTCTTCATAATTTTTTTTTTGAGAGAGAAAAAGCTTGTAAAGAGAGGAAAGGAACCTCCTTGTTGAGATTTTTTTAGCACCATTTATCAAATAATTCCCTCCACATGTTTTAGTATTCATCTATTGTATAGCTTCAATGTTCATCAGTCAATAAAGGAAGCCCTTTTTCCATTACTTTGTTGACATGTTTTCTTCATCAAGAATTGTTTATGTGTTTGTTTCTTAGTTTTAGTTTATGTTTATGTATGCATTGTTTTCACCATATACAGTTCTTTGTTCATTTATGTTTTTCCACTAACAACGACCAATTCTCTACATTTTCTTTGTAGGAAACAACAAAACTGCAAAGGTGTCTTTAGTACCCCATAGTAACAAACACCCATTAGAGATTTGGAAACTCCACTAGTTTCTTTTCTTTACTCTAACGGTTTTTTTTGAAAAACCTTCTCTCTACATTATCACTTCACTATACATTTATCGCCTCTCTGGAATTTTTGCAGGACCTTTTGGACATGTTTTTCGGCTGAGAAGCTTGACCATATTATCGTTTCCGCCGGTTGTGCAAATTTTGTTGCAGATAGATGCGCGAGCGTGCCCGTGCACAGGAAACCGTGTGGTTTACAAAGAGCAAAAAAAACCAGTGTAATTTTTCTTTCCTAGGTGATTGGTGGCCTTTAGTGAATTGCCTTCACCTCTTTAATTTTTTTCCAGTTAGTTCAGACTGCCTAGTTTCTTTACTAATTACTATTAGTATAGTAATTACATAATTTTTTCTTTTTATTTGCATTTCACACATAGCCTAATTAAGGGGAAAATTAAGTGGTCACATTCCACATATATTTTTCAATTTATTTTGCTATTTTTCACAAGTCATATAGCATAATTAGTAAAGGAGTAAGTGGCCCAATATCCACATATATTGTTACTAACCAAAGAATTTGTATTTCATTATTTTTTGGGACTAGGACCAAGTGTTAGTACATAAAGTAAGTAATATCTGGTTCCCTTGCGTCATTTAGATGAACCTGGGCTTGCATATGAAAACGTTCTTAAAACACTTGATTTTTCCATCTCCCTTTAGGCACACTTAGTGTAATAGGAAAAGAGCAAGTGGCCCATTTTCCACATATTATTTTTTTTCATGCAAGGAACAAACAAAACTTAGTGTAATTAGAGTGTATTGTAAAGTATCATCGAATATCCACATCTTATCACACTTTTCATGTTCAATTTTCCACTTGCAAACATGGTACACGTAACACACTAAACTTCTATAAGCTTTGTACAAAAGGGAATCCAATTTCTAGATATTTTTGCACTTAGTTTATTTTGGCTTACCTTTCCACACCATAAGTGAAGCAAGACTCCTAAAAGCAACCATAACTTGAACCAACTAAATTCCCCCACACGGGTCACAAAATAATTTATAGTTCAAGTTAGGACCAAATGGGGGTAGGCATCCCATAAGTCACCATGGTTATGTTACATATTTGAAACATAGAAATTAACTTTCAGGGTGCTCAAATCCTTCATCATCTCACAGAAAAGACTACCGGAGTATGTCAAAGGCCTGATTCATAGGGGGTTCATCTTAGGTATAGTGTGTGCGGTATTATATGGGGATACTCGACCTGTATAATTCTTAGTATTGGCAATTAACTACTAAGAAGTTAAATACTCGATTGCTCACATGGGACGAAGGTATATTAGTGGCCAAAATCAAGGCATCATTTTCTTATAGGTGAAGGTGCGAGAAGCACTAAAGCCTCATTTGTTACCCTAGTTAATTCTTTGGATGCTGGAAAGTGTCACATGTTCTCTCGGGATGTTGCCCCGGTACCCATAAAAAGATATCTCCACAAGGCCCAGTTACTTTGAGAGTGGTAAGAATGATTAGGTCTTCATAGGACATTTTATCATGCGCAAAACAAACAAACAAAAAAAAATTGTTTGACTGATCACATAGCATAAGTTAAAGGGAAAGTAATCATTTTATTTTTGTTGACATTTGCAACAAGAAATGGTCAAATTGGCAACCAGAAAGGACAAAAAATGTACACACACTGGTGTGTGATTCTAGTTACACATTGGTGAGGAATTTAGTTACACATTAATGCTAAATGTGTGTGTCTAATTTATTTTTCCCTTAAATAAATTGGACAATAAATTGTAATTTCATCCCATAACAACTTGTATCGTTAATTAAGTCATAATGACTGAGTTAGCTCAAGAAATTCAAGTTGAGGGTCTAAGATGAGGCATGTAGAGTGATTCTATTATTTTGGGGGTCTATTTGCAGTTGTAGCAGTAGTGTGGTGTGAGTGTAATCAGTTAACTCAAATTAATTGAGTTAAAATCAGTTTAACTAGTTCTAATTGAGTGATGAGCTAGTGAGAGGTCCAATGAATTAAATTAGATTTAATTCAAAAGTAGTGATCAATCATATAACTGATGATTCTATATTAATAGTTGCATGCATGTCAGTTTTGATGAAGACCCAGTTGAGACAAAGGTTAAAGGGAAAATAACTATCATTTGTATTATTAGCAAATTGCCTGGGTGTAGTTATAAAGTCAGAGGAAGTTCATAATGAATTGCGCAATCAAGGAGGTTTGAATTTCCTATTTAATAGGGATTTATTTCCATATGGATTGTGTGAGAAAGGCTAGGCTTAGCAGAGGCTAAGAATTGGGTAAGTGTTTGTCAATTTTTCCTGAGAATTCCTAGTTAGTCTTGAGCAGGATCAGAGTGAAACAGTCAAGAGAGAGCAGGGTTTTCTCGGTGTGAAAAAGCATTGTATTGTTTCATGATTCTTTGAATTTTTAAAATATATGATAGAGGGGTTTTGAGTATTTTATTTCCCCAAATACATCTTGTGTTGTGTGATTGATAATTTATTTATCTTACTTGCATGTGATTGAGCGATCATGTTTTATATTCGGCAAATATTGTAGAAGTATCAAGTATCTTGTTTTAGTACATCACAAGATTGGATTGAATCCATTGGTATAGAATTTATATATAATTTCCGCATGGTATCATAGTGCCAGGAATCAAAATAGAAGATAAGAAATTGAGTTTGTCTTGAACAGATTCAAATTTGCATATTTATTCTTCGGAATCCAGCAGCAGATCAAGATGTATTTAAATGGCTTGAGGCTCGAATATGCACTCGAGGGAAATTAGAATTATATTTCATGGAAGGATGGGATGGAGGTAGAGTTGGAGGAAAACAGATTGAAGGAATTCATAGATTTTGATATTCCCAAGCCTACGGCAGTAGATGCCCAACTTCTTGATGCATGGCAGAAGAAGGTAGAAAAGGCGAGAAGGATATTGTTATAGGGAGTTCGAGATCATATTGTCTCGAGTCTCCATGAGAAGGCGACTCCATATGATATGTGGAAGGCCTTGACAGATATGTTTCAGAATAGCAGTGACCACAGGAAGTTGGCGTTGAAGGACAAGCTCAGAAAGCTCAAGATGGAGGAGGACGAGACGGTACTAATATACTTGGCGAAGTTCACTCAATGTCAAGATGAACTTGGAAGTGTTGGTGTGACCATATCCCATGATGATTTGGTGAGCCTGGCACTTCTAGGCCTTCCTAATGGTTGGCATAGTTACTAGGACTTTGTGAATGGGAGGGAGAAGTTACCAGGATGGGAACATTTGTGGTTCGACTTGGTAATAGAAGAGATAAGGCAGAGCACCAAAGACGAGACCTCCAACACCAACAAAGAAGAAGATTTTGCATTAGTTGGAAAAGGAAAGAAAGCCAAGTGAAAGAAGTACCAAGGGAAAGAGGCCAAGAGAGACTTTTCCAAGATCAGGTGTTTTCACTGTCACGAGCATGGGCACTATGCTTTGAATTGTCCACAGAAGAAGGCAAGAAAGAAGGAGCCTGCAGTTGTAGTGGGTGAAGCATTGGCTTCATAGTTCAAGCTTGATTTTACTCTCATTACATGCATGGTAAACATTGTAATGGGATGCATGTGGTATCTAAACAGCGATGCCTCATTCCATATGATGGGAAATAGAGATCTCTTTAGTCTCTTGGAGGAGAAGGACCTCCAGCAGAACATAGAGTTTGGATATGATGGGAGGTATAGCGCGACCGACATAGGTACAGTTACCTTTCAGAGGGAGTCTGGCTCCCCTCTCAGACTAGCAGATGTTTTTTATGTTCCAGGCTTAAGGAAGAATCTTTTCTCCGTGGCGGTATTGGAAGACCGTGGTTATGATGTGATGTTTAGAAAAGGAAAGGTTTTCCTTAAACACATAGCCACGGGACAAGTGAAATAGATCAGTGTAAGAGTCAAGAACCTGCATGCTCTCAAGGTCGAGGATGCATGCAAAGATTTGAGGAGCAAAAAAATGGTTAATGACTTGGTAGTTGAGAGGGAGAAATTATCTCTCAACATGCAGCCTCAAAAGTAGCCACAATTGGAGAAGCAGAGAGGAGACCGAGTGGAAGAGTCCACCCAAGAAGAAGAGACCTCCAAAAGGGGGAAATTTCAAGACAGATGGGCAGAGGGAGTACATGCAGCTATACCTCTAGTTGTGAGGTGGGGTGATGTGTAGATATAATCCCAAGAAGAAATTTGGGCAGGGTCCATTGAGATGGTGTGTCTCATGGATCAAACTTGGCTATGAGGAGCCCACAGTACAATAGTAGCAGGAAGGATTGGTTGGATTGATGTAGTCAAATGTCAGGAAGACAGAAATCACAGTGAAAAATACTGGATACTGGAGCACAAATCAGATTTGGCAGGTAGCAGTGCAGAGGACATGGATGAAGATGTCAGAAGCAGCACAGAGAGTCCAGTAGAAAGGTGTATTAGGATCCAACAGTCAGAAGACTTTGATGACAGATTAATTATACTAATTTAGTTGTTCGGAGGCTATTTAGTTTCAGTATTTTCATGTGAAAACAACATTATAGAAGTGTTTCATGCAAAACATTCCAAAGGTATCAGATTGGGATAGATTGAATTCCTTTCTTGTTGAGAGGGAGTGTTTAAATTTGCAACAAGAAATAGTGAAATTGGAAACTAGAAAGGACAAAAAATGCACACACACTGGTGTGGAATTCCAGTTACACATTGGTAAGGAATTTAGTTACACATTAGTGCTAAATGTGTGTGTATAATGTATTTTTCCCTTAAATAAATTGTAATTTCATCTCATAACAACTTGTATCAGTTAACTAAGTCATGATCACTGAGTTAGCTCAACAAATTCGAATTGAGAGTCTAAGATGAGGCATGTAGAGTGATTCTATTATTTTGGGGGTCCAGTTGCAGTTGTAGCACTAGTGTGGTGTGAGTGTAATCAGTTAACCCAAATTAATTGAGTTAAAATTAGTTTAACTAGTTCTAACTGAGTCATGAGCTAGTGAGAGGTCCAATGTATTAAATTAGATTTAATTCACAAGTAGTGATCAATCAGATGACTGATGATTTTCTATTAATAGTTGCATGCATGTCAGTTCTAATGAAGACCCAATTGAGAGAGAGGTTAAAGGGAAGATAAATATTAGTTGTATTATTAGCGAATTTCCCGGGTGCAGTTATAAAGTCAGAGGAAGGCCATAATTGATTGCACAATCAAGGAGGGTTGAATTTCCTATTTAATAGGGATTTATTTCCATATGGATTGTGTGAGCAAAGTTGGTCTTATCAGAGGCAGAGAATTGGCTAAGTGTTTGTCAATTTTTCCTAAGAATTGCTACTCAGTCTTGAACAGGACCAGAGTGAAACAATCAGGAGAGTGCAACATTTTCTCAGTGTGAGAAATCATTGTATTGTTTCATGATTCCTTGACTTTTTACAATATAAGATAGAGGGGTTTTGAGCAGTTTCTTTCCCCGAATAAATCTTTTGTTGTGTGATTGATAATTTCTTTCTATTACTTGCATGTGATTGAGCGATCACGTTTTATATTCCACAAATATTGTAGAAGGATTTAGTATCTTGTTGTTATAGGTCAATTTTGGCACCATTCCCAATTACCTGGTTAAATGGCCATCATCTCCAGGACCAATGACTAAGGGTCTATCATTCCCTATCATTTCAAGTTGCTACATGCCCTAAGGCAAGAACAAGACAAATCAAGCATGATTTTCATCAAGCAAAGGTTTCCAAGGTTTGAAGTTTATTATATAGCATATGGGAGCTCATAAACACTGCCTCTAATGGGTTTAAGTGCATTTCATATGCAGGTAGCCCCAAGCAAGGCTTCTCTACAAAGCACTTCCTGACATCTATGGGTGCGTCGGTCACATTGGGAGTGAAATTCTCATTGTTTCGGAATCTCCACTTGGCCAGTGCCTTCTAGAAGAGTTCACATGTGTCAAGCTTCGAATCCAAGTGTCCATTTGACATCTACATGACTAGGAACATGTCTTGCCTATTATTGGAAAGTCATTGATTGCAAAACAACATTCAGTTCATCTATAAATTGAGCACAGATCTGAGTGTTTGATAAGGAAGAATTTGAGTGGAGAAATGCTGGAGAATTTTCGTTTGAGAGTTAGATTTGTGTAACAGCTGTTGGAGATATTTATACTGTGATGGGGCTGAGGATCATTGCTGGAAGGGTCACTTCAAATCAGTCATTTGGTTGTAACCTCTCCTTCTATCATCAATAAAGAATACAGCTTACTTTTCCCTATATGCATCTGTATTGGCTTTGATTTTCCATATTGCAAGATCTTAGTTGATGTATATTGTTTATGCTTTATTGATTTAGCTAACTAACTTGAATAGACATATGTATTATTGCTATATTCTGTTTTTTTAGTGTTCTTTCTTGCAGGAAGCATTTTGCCTACAAACCGCTTGAATTTGAAGCTACAACGAAAGCGACAGAAGGAGCCATTTAGAAGCGCTTGGATTACAAGTAAGCCTCTAATCCTTTCTTTGTGTCTGCTCTGAGTGAGGAAAGGTAGTTTCATAGTCTTTAATATGTTGTTCTAGATTTTCATATGTCTAGGGAAGCGTGTTTTATACGTAATTCACAATTCTGTTGAACAAATTGGCGACTCCGTTGGGGAAAATTTCTCTTAGATCTAGGTGATTTAGCCTCTGAATTTCTTTGTTTATCCACCCAGTAGTTGTTACACAAAAAGATTAAACTTTTTCAAAGCCAAATTTGCAAAGACAGTGAGTTAAACAATAGTATTTTTTCTTATACACTGCGCCCAACGCACCCTTAGATAGGACACAGTGCTTTACGTAGCACTATCTCCCTTTCAGGCCTGCATTGCAGAGCACTGTCTCCCCTTGGAGACTGCGTTGACTCCTGAAACCACCCAGATTCCTTTGAATTTTCCTTTTCAATCTGCTTCAGTTTGTTTTCTGCTGTGTTTTGAAAATTTTGATCCTCATATTGACCAGTAACTCTATATTTTTCTTCCTCCTTTGACTGAAAATTTGTTCAATGTTTGTTTAAAAAAAGTTTTTATTTATCATTGAAAATTTGATTTCAAAGTATTTTTTATGGTCACATTAAGAATCATTTGCTTTCGAAATAGGAAATTGTCGTAAAATCTTCATTTCCTTGATAGGAGAAATTGTTGTTGAAATCCTCATTTTTCCTTCAAAAGAGAAATTGTTGTTTGTATCCTTCATTTATCGAAAGTAAAAGGCATTTGAATTGTTTATTTAGTGCACCTAGTTTCTTTTCTGCATTCATAACATTAAGGAAACTAAAAATAAAAACTTGCATTTGCATGTAGGATTTTTGTGTGTTTTGCAAAAAGGAACATTAGGAAATTTGCATTTAGTTTGTGATCATTGATTTGTTTTGCTCATTGATTTTTTTTGCTCACAAATTCTTTGCTCTCTTCCCTTAGTAGCTAGGTTTTTCATTGAAGAAACTGAAAGTGAAAGATTGCTTATCATTTTTAGTTGCATTTTAGGAATTTTCCAATACATCATTGCGGTGAACCTTTGAAAGGAAAATTGTAAGCAAGATCAACATAAAATTAATCGTAAAACATAGCAACTATCGTTAACTTGTCTACGATACATTCCGAGTGTGATACCTCACTCCACGTATGTAAGTATATCGTAGCTTTTCCACGTACTTTCGGGTATATCGGGCAGTGTTACAGTACGATAAGTATAAAGGGGTGCTCTCACTGTGCGGTTTCACATCAGACAGTGCTAATACGGACTTGGGCCTCCACGTACCTTCGGGAATATTTGGGAGGACAAATTTTAAGTGCTATCCATCCATAATGAATCGAGTCAGCTGCCTTGTAAATTGTGATACACTGAACACAACATTCAGGGAGATTTCCTACCTGTACTTCTTGGTTCGCCAGAAGGTATTCTGCAATTCACAGTTTCTTGGTAAACCCTTTTTCCTAGCATTACCCTTTTATTTTTTTTATTTGTTTTTAGTTAAAATTAATCAGTAATTGTGGAAGAACAAAATCCTTTCCCCCGTCGTTCACGTAGATTAGCTTTAAAACCACCTTTACCGCCAGAAGTTACTTCTGGTAGGCGAAGGTGATAACGATTTGTTGAATCAAGTACAATTCGTACCTCTGGTGAAACATCATTTTCCCATAAACCAGAGTTAGCTCAAGTTGTTTCTACACATCCTGGTTCATCTACTGTTGTCGAAACGAAGTCTTCACAGCTACCTGTGGTCACGATCCATCCAATCAGTGAGACCATACCTCCTGGACCCAATGTTGTTCAACCAAAAATTGATCCAGATCATGTCTCTTCTTTGCCGAAACATCTGAATCCTGAAGTCAAACAACCGGAAGTTGTTCCTACCTTGGTCATCCCACAAAGTTTTGTAGGTATTGAATCTCCCATACCACACAGTTAACCACCTGAAATATACTTTGGGCCTGACGGTGAAATACTTCCACCTAGTTTAATTGCAATCAAAGAAATCCCACAAGACAATACACCTTTAACTCCAACCCATTTTGGGGAGGACCTTCACCTGTACGAGTTTTTTTCTCAATCGACACCCTCTGCTTTTGTTGATCTTCCTCCTTTTCAAATTCCCGTCGATCCAAAAGGGTATACTTTTGGTCAAACAACCATGTCTGAACCAACTTCTTCGGTTGGGCCTGTTGTTCCAATTGCGTCAGCTCCTACCCTCGCTACTTCGTCGATGTTTACCACTTCACCAGAGTCATACTTTCATGGTGGCCCTATGGTCCCATCAGGTTACAAATAATTATCTGGAATTCTCTCTGGTGCATCTTCAAATCCATGGACTTTACCACTGTTATCATCTGGTATTTTAACTGGTAATCCTATCGTAAGTACTGAACGACTTGATTCATTATACACATCATCAAGGAAATATCAAGCTGGTCCATCTGGGTCTATTCCTTCAAGTACCATATCAACTGGACTCCCAACATTTGGAGAGCAATATTTTTCATCTTATTATCCTCCTCATGCTGGGGGACAACCTTTGGTCACCCAATATGACAGTACTCAGTCACTTTTTGGTCAATCTAATGTTGAAATGAATGTTTGTCAATGGCAGCCCACTCTGCTTATCCAACCACAAATGGTTGTATAATCATATCAACTGGTTCAACCTGTTACACCCACTTCATTACCACTTGTTAATACATCTATACCTTTGTGTTGGAACGGGGTCTCCTAACAAGCTGCGAAAATGGTCCATTTTGGATATTTTTAATTAGATTTAATCTAGTGGAGGGGTTTTGGGGTGGTTCAAAGCCCTGAAAGCGTGCATTGGGTAAAAGGGAAAACTAGGGGTCCAAAAATCATGGGTTGCCGACCATAGGAAAGTCGAGGCTAGATTGTTATAAATAAAGATGTATTTTGTATTGAAAAGGATAAGAAATGTTCAGCTATTGATGCGAATTGTGATTTAAGCTATCTGTTTGGGTTTTGGGGAACAGACTCCTGCTGGCTGTGTGCGCGGAGATCCAAGTCCAGATGTGTGCGGACCCTGCTGCTTTGTGCGTAGGTTGGGAAGGGAATTGTAAGGAAGAATTGATGAATGAATGAATGTGAAATATTGTTATAGAACTGAATCTGTGAGTACTTTTATGTGAATTACTGATAATTGTTGTATTATGTGTTTTCTATCCTTAAGCTGCGAATGATCTATATACTGCGTTCTTGGATCTAGATCTGTTATGTTTTTTTTATGTACTGCTGTGTTGATGTTATGAAAAGCATATAAATATAGATCTAGTGCATGTGGATGCGAATAGAGACTTAATTAACTCTGTGCAGAACAAGGTAATCTAGGAATCCCAAGATCTAGCGTAGCTCTGCTTGCCTTACCCATCCTTTCTCAGGGTGCGGAAACCTGGTTCCAGCACCCACCCATACTACTTCGGGTGAGACTTTGACCTGCGCAAGCAGGTCACTACCGAAAGGGCTAGTAGTATAGGGGTTTGTTAGCAAACCTTGCACACCAAAGCTGGGTTAGGACCCTTCGAGCCAACAAATAGTTCTGTTGCCGGGACCGGAAGAAGTCTGAGAAAGGAATCGAGTAATGACAAGAGAATACTGGAAGCCTTAAAGAAAAGAGATTGAAGACTGGTTTGAAAGATAGATCCAGGAGTTTGTAGTAAAATAAAATCGCAGTGAAAAGTTAACAGCGGAAAGGTGGAAAAATAGGTGCATTCTTACTGAAAGCTACGAAATATTCTTTGTAACCTTTGCGATTGAACTCTAGGAGTGGCTGGGCAGACTTGTGGAATTCTAGAAGTTTTGGAAGGATGAGCGAGTCACTCAGTGGACCCCAGAGTTGCTCGAGCAGCTGGAAAAAACTAATAATACTAGCATGCGTACGATGGATCACTGGGTGGATAGTGTGCTGGGAGGATTTGTGACAGAATTTTCCATTAATCAGTTTGTATCATACTCTAAGGCTGAACGGCGATTCTTCAAAGGGTTTTGAGGCAAATTTCTGAGGACGTTACCGTTGTTGATCAAGAAATTACTGTGCAAAAAGAGTATTATGTGTAGTCATACTAACTGAATGACCTCAGATCTAGACGGAAGCACAACATGCAATGGTAAATACTATCGGACCATCCTTGACGGAGGGAGGTCCACCTACAATCCATTGCAGGAACTAGCTGCGCAAGATCCCCCAACTACATCGCCACCTAGGCTGCGCAAAGGTAAGAATTCGCCTATACTGCCACCCTCCCTAGACAGTGATATGGCTGCGCATCTGAAACTACCTACCTTCAAGGGGGTAGGAGATGAGGATATGGACCAGTTTTGGTTCGTTGCAGACTCTTTATGGACTGCGCAGAATGTGGCGAGTGATACGGTAAAAAGGGTGCAGCTGTCGTTGGCCTTCGAGGATAGGGCCTTGGACTGGTATATGCAGTATATTGCCCAAAATGGGGGCGCATCTATTCAAGATATCAAGGACGCTTTGAAGCACTAGTTCAGGAAGCCGAAATCTTATTCCCAGTTGGTAGCAAAAGTAAAGGACTTCAAACAAGGTGCATCTGAGTCATTATGGGAGGCTGATCAATGACTGAAGAAAGTATTCAGGGAAGGATTTGAATATGATGATAGACAACATACGGAATGGTTCATCAACTCACCTGCGCATGCCAATGAGTCATCAAACCTTTGAGTCGCAGGAGAAGGCTATGGAAGTTGCTATGAAACTAGAGGCTTCCCCCCGAGAGGATATGTCAGTGGGGGTACAACAAATCCAGGAACAACTTGGGGCTATGCATATGGAGATACAGAACCTAAGAAAAGAGTGAGGAAAGGATGGTTGCGTAGATCTCTGGTGCATATGATGCCGGGTGTCTGGCCATACAAAGGATCAATGCCCTCTACTAATGGATTACATGCAAGAAGGAGGACCTAGTCTAGTACGCCCAGGGGCAAGTAGGGAACCCATCCTATTACGACCAGGTTCAAGTGGACCTGTGCTATGGTGTGATGATTTTTGAGCAGCAGGACTACATGATACGAACCATTTCCCTCGGCTAGGTGCGTATGTCCCAGAACTAAAGCAACAATGGTGCCAATTCTACTGATCAGTGGGACATGATGAGCAGAATTTTCGTACTTATGACTTAATGATGGATCTTGGGAACTTATATAGGGTGTAATCGGACCCTGTGTCGCCAAGACTTTCTACGTACTTTGAGGATCACCGGCCCAAGGCAGAGGAGGTCGAGGAGGAAGCGCAGGGCGAGGATGTGGGCAGGTAATATTTTATAACTGTGGAGAAATAGGGCACTTTTACATAGAATGCCCAAATCCCACCAGGCCATCGTAAAAATATTGTAGGCAGTTGGACCATGAGGTAGAGGACTGCCTAATTTTAATAGCCAAGATGCAGGAAAAGCATCCCACCCCTACGCAAAACATACAAAGAGTTAAAACCGAGCTAAGAAAGGCAGATCCCTGTGTAAAATTCATGACACGCAGCAGGTTGGTCACCCAGGGAGAAAAGGAGGAGCTTGCCTCCCGGGAAAAAGTGCCTTTCAAAGAAGAAACACCACTGGTAGTCCCCACGTAGCCGGCGATGCAACCTCAGATAGAGGAAGGGGTTGAGCCCTTTTTAAAGGCATGTATGAAGCTGCTGCGAAATCCGCAGGCTGTAGGAAATCTCCAAACACCACTGAATGCCTGCGCAGATCGGTCCAATTTGATCCCTAAGACCAAGGATGTACACAAACTATACAGCTATAAGAAGCGCACCGGAAGAGAGATGCGATTGACTGCACAGATTGGTGACTACGAGATGGATCAGGTTATCTTAGATCTGGGGTCAGATGCAAATGTATTAACAAAGTAGACATGGCAACGAATGGGAGAACCCTAATTAGAATGGTCCACCATCCAGCTGCGAATGGACAATCAACAAAAAATCATCCCTCTAGGGAGGTTACCAAAAGTCACGGTTGACATCACAGGGGTAAGGGTCCTAGCTGACTTTGAAGTCATAGAAATTGTGGAAGATGCAGATCCCTACCCTGTGCTCCTTGGACTCGACTGGGCAATTGACATGGGGGGTGTCATCAATCTCAAGAAGCGCAGCATGGTGTTTGAAAGCAAAGGTACGCATGTCATAGTACCACTCGATCCAGCAGAAGGTGCGCGGTATATAGAGCCAACCTATGAGGAGGAGGAATTAGATCAAATTTATAAATTAACTACATAGGATGAAGATTGGATTAACCCCATGAATGAAGGAATGCTCTGCTAGGAAAAGGACAATGAATGTTTTTCTGACTCTGATGAGGAGCTGGAAAATTGGCAAGGTCGATTGCATGAGGTTTCGGTGCTTCGATGTCTTCAGACCGTCAGGAATTTTCGTCACATCTCTACCACAGAAAGAAACCTACCCTACCAGGAGGACGCAGATGATAGTCAAAAGATAGTTGAACCTAAGATTCCCACAGAATGCAGGCTAGGGGCACTGGCACTAAAACTGCACGGAGCACCTATGCAAGGACCGATATTCTTCACTCAGGAGAAGTATTGGAGAAGGGTGATCCTACGCATAGGGACCCCAGTTGCCAGATGGACTTCAAGTTCAATTGACCTACGCAGATACTTTCTAACATAAAACACTCAAGGGTGTGATAAAACCTTGCACGGACGAGCTTGTCGGGGTATCGTTGACCTAGGCATGCGTTGGGTTATGGACCTACTTGGACCCACGTGTAATTTGGAGAACTTGTGGACACCTCGAGTAGTAAATGGCACGAAGACGCGTGACGTAGCCCTATCATGCAAGGACATCCTGACCAAGGGCAAGGCGCATGGCTCGAAAATACTGATGGCCAACTTACAGACACACCTCTCGTTGACCTTCATTTAGGGTACGCGAACGACATGCAGGCATCATCCGTGGTCTGAAATTCTGTGGAAACGACCTCAGGCATGAAGGACGCCCATCAGCACATCCCGATTTGATAAACAAGGAATCTTACAAGTATGCAAAATAGGCAGCAGATCATCAATGCAGCCATT
Organism: Pinus albicaulis; assembly: GCA_034641835.2. Classification (NCBI taxonomy): domain Eukaryota; kingdom Viridiplantae; phylum Streptophyta; class Pinopsida; order Pinales; family Pinaceae; genus Pinus; species Pinus albicaulis. The sequence continues at coordinate 1,055,397,992 of CM076572.1, read as the reverse complement.
TATGGTAAGATTGATCCACCTAATCGATGGTCAGTCTCACGAATGGGCTACTCCACCATTAAATGGTTCTAGACGGTGTGTAGTTGGCTGGATAATTGCGCACTAGGCTATTTATTCACCCTACAACATGCTCCTGCTATCTGCGTACTGATTTTTTGCGCTCATTAACATTATCTAGGTTTCCCGTTTTCTTGCTTCTAAAATGGACCCAACCAGAGAGCCTGAGAATGCTGAGGGAAGTCCAAGGAATGAGTCAGAAAGAATTGTCTGCGAGCCACAAATAGAGCGGCACCAGTACTGTGCAACCGACCTTCGCCCTCTAGGGATAGCCTCGAGACCTAGCCAACTGGCCTTATAAGATATAAAAGAATAATTTTTGCTAGTACCGTAGTCCCACACCCGTAGCGTCACAGTCAGGTCCCAATTGGTTCTACGCCAAGAAGGCACGCCGAGATACAAGGACATGCTGCATCTTCTCCGCAAATCCAGAGTACCACCCAACAGAAGCAATGTGTGTTCTGTCCCTTGCATTTCCCTAGTCAACGCTCCTTATCCAACTACTGGGACATCCAAATCGATTTAGCACAGCTATCTCGCACAGAGCTACAAGGACTGAACACCAAAGTGTTGTGTGAAGTTCGCCACTGTGACCGAGCCATGCAACAGTAGTATGAAATACCTCAGGAAGTACAGGACCAACGAATTTCAGTGGTCATATAGGCAACACATATTATTCAAGAGCAGCTAACACGGGGTGGACAACTGGTCGAAACAGCTACCCAACTACGGACAACCCTCCAGCACCATTCCACGCTTCAGCATATCCAGACGGAATTACAGCAGGCGGAAGCTGCTCTGGACCAATTCAGAGCCTCCTCACCCTCCACTGTCTCCTCGTAGCATCTAGCCATCTTGGACAAGATTGAGAACCTTCGCCACAAAAAGCATGTCATTCAAAAACGGTTGAAACCATGGGCCGACACCATACTCCAGCTCACCGAAGACACTCAGTCTGCCATTGCACACCTCCACTGGCTATTAGAATGGGTTATCGTGGCTCCAGATGGCCCTACCTCTCTAACATTGGTCAACATTGCACAACGAGCTACGGCCCAGAGTAAGGAAGTGCTCCCACCGCTCGTCTGTGCACTAGCTACCTTACACACGCAAATAGAGGCCGCACCACTACTGTGACTCAGGACGAGTCACAAGATTGTGTTTGGGGACTGTTGGAATGGGGTCTCCTAACAAGCTGCGAAACTGGTCCATTTTGGATACTTTTAATTATATTTAATCTAGCGGAGGGGTTTTGGGGTGGGTCAAAGCCCCGAAAGCGTGTATTGGGTAAAAGGGAAAACTAGGGGTCCGAAAACCATGGGTTGCGAACCATAGGAAAGTCGAGGCTAGATTGTTATAAATAGAGATGCATTTTGGATTGAAAAGGATAATAAATGATGAGCTATTGATGCAAATTGTGATTTAAGCTATCTGTTTAGGTTTTGGGGAAAAAAATCCTACTGGCTGTGTGCACAGAGATCCAAGTCCAGTTGTGTGCGGACCCTGTTGCCGTGTGTGCAGGTTGGGAAGGGAATTGTAAGGAAGAATTGATGAATGAATGAATGAATGCGAAATATTGTTAGAGAACTGAATCTATGAGTACTTTTATGTGAATTACTGATAATTGTTGTATTGTCCATTTTTTTTCCTTAAGCTGCGAAAGATCTCTATATTGTGTTCTTAAATCTAGATCTGTTATGTTCTATTTATGTACTGTTGTGTTGATGTTATGAAAAGCATATAACTATAGATCTAGTGCATGTGGATGCGAATAGAGACTTATTTAACTCTGCACAGAACAAGGTAATCTAGGAATCCCAAGATCTAGCACGGCTCTGCTTGCCTTACCCATCCTTTCTCAGGGTGCGGAAACCTGTTTCCAGCGCCCATCCATACTACTTCGGGTGAGACTTTGACCTGCACAAGCAAGTCACTGCCGAAAGGGCTAGTAGTATAGGGATTTGTTGGAAAACCTTGCACACCGAACCTGGGTCAGGACCTTTAGAGCCAACACCTTGTTACAGAATCAAAATGTTGTACATCAACCTTATCAAGCGGGTCCTTCAACTCAATATCATCAAATGTTGGGTCCACAGACTCCAAATGCTTTGATTAGTTTACAACAACCTGTATCAGGAATTATTTATTCACAAGTTGGTCTACCATTTTATGGGATGTCACAACTGCAACCAAGTTATACATATCAACCGAATCCAAGTCATGTTAATTTGGGTTATAACATTAGTGGACAGACCCCTTGGCAGCCACGGGCGCAAATACCTCAAACTTCATTTCAACAAGTATCATATCCAGGTTTTGGTCAACAAAATCCTCAAGCGTTTGCTATGCAAAACAACCCCTATCTTGGTTACCAACAAAAAATTCCTTATGTTGGTGCTCAAAGGCCTGTTGCTCAAGAAATTCCATCTTACCCTGGCTATGCTCAACCTGACCTTAATAGACAGTTGCCCTTTGTTGCAACTTTAGAGTTACCAGATTTAAATCGGCTAACTAATGATCCAATCAACTATGCTCCTTGGTGGCCGGTGATACCTCATAAATTACCCTCAGATATTCCTAAGTTCAATGGAAACCCTGAAGAAGATCTGTCGACTCATGTTATGACTTATCATTTATGGTGTTCATCAAATTATCTGAATGATGATTCTGTCTGACTACGTCTTTTCCAACGTATGCTCATAGGTCCGGCTGCAAAATGGTACATTGAATTACCTAGAGCTTCTTTTGATAATTTGACAACCCTAGCTACTGTCCTTTTGACTCATTTCCTGTTACCCATCAGATATGAAACTGGAACGGAACTCTTGACTAATTTCAAACAAACTAATGCTACTCACATTTCTGATCATATTCATGAGTGGTGTCATCGTCGACGAATGGTTAAGACATTTGTTTTGGATCATCTCCTTGCTGAATGGTTCATTAAGTCCTTGTTACCATCTATAACTGAGGATGTGGCTAAGGGTGGCGTTGTCACAGAAGAGCAAGTTATCACTCATGCCCAATACATAGAATTGATTTACACTCAGTCTGGCATGCTCTATAAAAAATACCTAATGTGTCGAGATCAAATTTCAATGTTACTCCTCAATTAAAGGACTCTCATGCTGGAGACGGCTTGATAGGCACTGCAAGCACACACCACACTACTGCATTGGATCCTGCTCCTACTTCTGAAATTAATGCCGTGTCATTTGACAAAGGTAAAGGTGACAAGCAACCAGGAAGTAAGAAAAATGGGAAATCAAAGAAAAAGAAAACTTCTAACCGGCAGGAAAGATCATTTGATCAACCGTCTAGACCTCGGAAACCTCGTTATCCATGCATAATCTGTAATGAGGAACACTTTGTTAGGTATTTTCCTCACCATGCTAAACTCTCATAAATCATCAAGACTTCCAATGCGTCAGTTGTGTTGACAGACTCATTTCCAAATCTGGACAAAAATATGGTTGCTACGGATCCAGCTCCTAGTTCCCAAGTGTTAATGTTATCTGTCACAAAACCTTCAACAGATGTTTTGGTGTCGACGTGAAATAAAGATTATGATAGTCAGGTCATTGATCAACCTACTACCTTGACAATGAATCCATCTACAGATCAGTACCACCTACTGCTATTCCTGAATTGACAATCAAGCCACCAAAGGGAGTAATTTATAAATCGACATATAATCCTCGAGCAAGAGCTGCACAAAATTATAATATAGTTGAAGATTTGGCTCAACCCCCTTCAGCTATGTCTGCTCTTGAGCTATTACAAAATTGTCCCTCCCAAAAACAGGCTTTATTGTCGGCCATTGGTGGAATTGATCCGACTGATTCTAATCTTGTCACCTTTAATCATACGGGTTATGTACCGCAACTACTAGCAGAATTGGCATTCTCCATACAAGTAAATGTTCTCAATCACCTTGTTCATCACACTATTATTGATGAGGGAGAATCTACATGCATTATGTCTCTAAACTGTTGGAAGTGACTTGGCTCGTCGTGCTTATCACAATCATCAACGACGTTGAAGGCATTTGATGGATGTACATATAAGCCTTGTGGTATTATTAATAACCTGCATGTTGAACTAGGCAGAAAAACAGTAAATATTGATGTTGAGGTTGTTAACGGACCCCTTGAATATAATATTTTACTTGGAAGGCCATGGGTATATGCGATGACTAATATTGTTTCTACATATTTTAGAATGATTGTCTTTCCACATAAAGGTACAATAACAGTCATTAATCAGCTATCCTTCTTTGCCTCTGCTTCGTAGGTAACTGGAAGCATTTCATTTGTTCACATAACCCAACTAGAACTTCAGAACATTGGTGTAGGACTCTTAAAGGATTCCACTCTCATGGGAACCTTTGCATTACCGCCGCCCGCGATGTCGGCATAAATTGCAAGTATAGAGATCTACTACATGATCTCTTCCACTCTATCTGGCTTAAGGAAGAATACAGGTGATTTTGATTTTTCTACATTGGATGGGTTTCTAACGCCCATCCCTACTTAGCTGGCATAGCAATCAATCTATCTGGCTTGGGCGGAAAATCCGAAATCAACGTCGCCAAGTGTTTGGGTTGATTGTTCCTTAGATTTTGGTACTCCATCTGATCCGTTTTCCTCAATGTTCTTGACAGATGAGACTATTTTGGAAGCCATGATGTCAGAGGGAGAACCATGGGAAGATTATCATCATCATTCCCATCTTCTTGATTATGAAGAAAATAATCTTAGTGAACTATATCACCCATCCATCAAAAATTTATTTTCGAATTCTTTTCCCATTAATGAAATCTATTCCGATCGAAATCTTTCAAATATTGAAGAAACGATTTCTATCGATATTTTGACCAAACTTGGCATTGTAGAGAATATTCATCTCGGTGTATCTTGTTCTCCATCAGAACTCGAATCATATCGCTCTCTTTTTCGTGAATTTCGTGACGTATTTTCTTGGTCTTACGAGGAAATTCCAGGCATAGATACTAGTATAGTTGAACACACTATTAATATGTATCCTGATGTCAAACCGGTGTGTCAATGGCTTCATCCTGTTCATCCGAAGAAATCCACTACCATCAAAACAGAAGTTGAAAAACTTTTGTGTGCTGGTTTCATTTACCCTGTTCCGCTAACTGAGTGGGTTTCCAATATCGTTCTTGTCATGAAAAAACAAGGAACCATTAGAGTGTGCGTCAATTATATAGATTTTAATCATGCGTGTCCAAAAGACAACTATCCTACTCCCTTTATTGACCAGATTATTGATGATTGTGCTGGATGTGAAATATTTTCATTCATGGATGGATTTTTTGGCTACAATCAAATCAATATCCACCCAGATGATCAACATAAGACAATGTTCATCTTTCCCTGGGGCACATTCTCTTATAGGAAACTTCCATTTGGTTTAAGGAATGCCAGGGAAACATTTCAGAGAGCAATGGATTATGATTTCAACGACCTCAAGCACATTGTTCAACCATATCTAGATGATTTACCAGCGCATTCACGAAATCGGACTGATCATCCGATGCATTTGAGAGCCAATTTCATACGCTGCTGACTCTACAAAATACACCTCAAAATGTGTGTTTTGTGTTGGTTCTGGTCGTTTTCTTGGATTCATAGTCTCAAAATAAGGGATTTGAATCGACCCTTTGAAGGTTCAGGCCATTCTTTATTTTCCTGCATCGTCAAACTTACTTCAGATACATAAACTTCAAGGAAAGGCTAACTTCCTAAGGAGGTTCATTCCAAATTACGTCGAAATGGATAAAGGATTTACTCGACTATTGAAAAAGGGGGTTCCCTTCCATTGGGACCAAGTTGCATAAGCTTCTTTTGATTTTGTCAAGGACACTCTTGTCTGAGCATCATTAATGTATCCTCCTAATTATCAAAACTATTATTTCCTATATATCGCCGCGACTGAAACGACCATTGTTATGGTATTGGTCCAAGTAGAAGATGGAATTGAACATCTGATTTATTATTTGGGTCGTAATCTCAATGATATGGAAGTTAAGTACTCATACGTAGAAAATCTTTCCTTGGCATCTGTTCAAGCTATCTAAAGATTTCGCCATTATATCCTGCTCCAAAAAACAACAATAGTTTCGGATTGCAACCCCATGAATTACATCTTATCACGTCAATTTCTAGGGGGAAAATATTCAGAATGGATTGTCATTTTGCAGGAATTTCATTTGGAATTTATCAAATCCAAGTCAAATAAGTCTTTAATTTTGGCTGAGCTTCTCTGTGACCTTCCCTCTAATAGTACTGAAACTACGTCAGAACCATCAATTCCAGACGAGTCTTTATTTCTAATCGGATCATTTGATCCTTGGTATGGGGATTTCATCATTTATCTCCAAACCCAAACTTTTCGACCTAATACCTCTCACTCTGAACAACGACGTATTCGAATACCAAGCTAAAGATTATCTGATCGTCGGCGATACAATTTCTCGTCGTGGTGTCGATACCATTTTAAGGAGGTGCCTCACTCACGGGGAGGCCGAAAAAGTGTTAAATGATTGTCATGCTGGGGCTTGTGGTGGACATTTATCTGGATATGCTACTGTGCAGAAGATACTCCGCTCCGGTTACTTTTGGCCTACTATTTTTCGAGACTGCATCCTCGCGGTCAGAAGTTGTCATACATGCCAGATTTTTTATCGTAAAATTTGCAAACCGCCAGCACAATGCATCCTATTGTCTCTGCTGTACCATTTACGAAATGGGGTATTGAATTCATGACCTCTAACCCTCCTTCGTCTGGGGGGCATGGTTATATTATTGTCGCAGTCTACTATTTTACGAAATGGGCCGAAGCGATGCCTACATTCAACAACACATGACAAACAACTGCATTGTTTTTCTTCAACCACGTTATTGCACAGTTTGGGGTCCCACAGTCTATAGTTACAAATCATGGGAAGAATTTTCGCAACCACATGATGTCTAAATTCATTGCCAAGTTAGGATTGTCACATGATAATTCTAATCCTTATTATCCACAATCAAATGGACAAGTTGAGGCTATTAACAAAATTCTTAAACGAATGCTTCAACGAATGATAGGAGTTCGTAAAAGAAACTTGCATTTGATCCTGTACTCTGCCTTGTGGGCGTAACGAACCTCGGTGAGAAATGCAACTGGATTTACTCCCTTTAAATTTCTGTATGGTCTGGAAGCTATCTTACCAATCCAATGCAAAATATCATCATTAAAACTTGCAATAGACTTGTTACTAACACCTCAGAAGAAGAAGCACATCTCCTTAACCTCATCCATCTTGATGAAACATGTCATGAAGCCTAATTGGCCAACGAAGCACATAAGAGACGTATAAAGGCGCAATACAACAAAAATGTCCAGCCTCGCATTTTCTCAGAGGGTGACTTGGTCCTTCTTTACGATCAAGAAGCTGATGTAATAGGTATAGGGAAATTTGAGCCATTATGGCATGACCCCTATATTGTCAAAAGAGTTCTTGCTAAGGGTGCCTATGATTTAGTTGATTACGATGGAATTCCATTGGCACAACCTAGAAATAGGTTGTATTTGAAACGTTACTATGCTTAATCATGAGCATAGTAATTTTTTGTATTATATTGTAAATATATGTTGTTGATTTGCATTCACTATATTAATTTGTTTTTAGAGTTTTCTTGACGTTAGTAATCTGCTTTAAATTTCATCGCAGATGTCTGAATCTTCGGAACCATTTTTTGGATATGTTGATGGTGCTAGTCGTAGTACACATAATCTATCCTCTGTAGCGTGGGCCATTTTTGCTCTGAACTGCGAGTTAGTGAGTTTTCAAGGGATTTGTATTGGTAGATCAACGAACAATATCGTTGAGTATAGCACGTTGATTGAACTTCTCTCTGATGCCATTTCATTTAGTATTAACCGCATAATCATAAGGTTAGACTCACAACTTGTGGTATTACAACTCACTAGTGTTTATACTGTTAGAAATCCAACACTTCTTAGATTGTTCCTAATATTTCGACTTTTGGAAAGACATTTTGATTTTATTCAATATCAACACATTTCTAGAAATTTTAACATATTGACTGATTCATTAGCTAATCAAGTTCTAGATAGACATTTGCAACATATGTAAAGAAAACATTCACATCATTGAATAGGATTGCACAATAAACATAGGAAAAACTCTGAAATCGTATAGATAGATAGTTATAGGTTTTTACAAAATTTGTGCCCAAGACACATTGGTCATCTGACCTCAAAATGTATGCAAAATGTCATAAGTAAACTAGTGGTGCTCGTGATAACATGCTATAGATCTAGCTATCCTACGAAGTAACCGCATCCAATGGTTAGGAACCCCAATAGGGTGTCGCTGCAGTCGCATAGGAAGATCTTCGATTCGGCAATCCGAAATCCTGAAGGTCAAGTATTTTATGTGTTGCTGAAGCTCAGTCAGAGTCTCAGCTAGATCAAGATCCTAAAGAACTACTCTCCCGACAGCCCTCTTTGCTGGCACATTTTATTCGCGCTCCAGTTCCACTACTGGTTGAACATGACCAACATCTGCATTACATCAAACATTTAGTTTAGTCTTGGAAATAAATCAAAATACAAAAACATTGTGTAAACCTTAGGAAAATAAAAAAACATGGTCAATTTTGGGCATAATAAGAAAATAAAAAACTTATACTATGCCCAATGCACTCCCTGACAAGAGACAGTGCGTCGAACATGCAAGTACACTTCAATGTACCTGCTATGCAACGTAGGTTTCGACATTCAGGGATGTGTTGCCCTCATTTTTCGCAGAATTTACCCTAGGGGCCTTAAAACCCTAAACATTTGCAGAAATTGGAAATGAAATTAATACCAAAGGGAAAAGGAGGTTCATGGCACTAACCTAGATCAAACGGTGATGAAATCCATCCACAGAAATAATCACAATTAGCAGCTAAAGTTCGGGGGAAAAATCAGGTTCAGAGCTCCAAAATACAAATGGTAACTATGGAATGGTAAAAATGAATAGTGAAACTACTTTTAAATAGTCATTTAATTATTTGCAAGTTAAATTTATTGCTATGACTATAGTTTTATTATCTTCTTATCATGAAACAAGTATTTTTAATCCATTTGATGTTGTTCTGAATAGGAAATACAACTGATTAACAAATTAGTCGTGCAGATTTATTTCAAAGAATGACTTGAATACAAAGCATACCTTTTCTCCTTATTTTTTGAGCTTTGTTAAAAATGAAAAAGGATTTGAAGCGCACTTTTATCTCTTTTTCGAGCTTTGATAACAATGAAAAAGGAACCCCTGGAGTCTTCTTTCAGCTCTTTTCAGACTCTGATAATGTGAAAGGATTGCTGAGCACTTGTCTTTTCGAGCTCGTAAAACTAAATGAATTGATATCTACTCAGTATAAGTTTAACCCTTTTCCGGACTGAGATAGATTATTTACGAAAAATGAATACCTTGGTTAAACATGACCAAAGAGTTTCTCTCGGATATTATTTTACACTTTTTTGGATCTGAGTGACAAATTTACGAAAAAAATTACTTATGGAGTTTTCTTTCGTCCACTTTTTCAAACTCTTTAAATATGAAAAAGGACTGGGCTATCACTGTCATTAAGCTCGTTAAAACATAAAATAGCGATGGGCTTGTCGATCATGGAAAGAATAGAGTTTCATTCATCGCTAGACTCGTTAAATTATTAAATAACGATACTTTATTCGCTCGAAGGGTTGAATTACAGATCAAGAAAATGTTACCCTCCTCAAGCTTGTTAAAAAATAAAGAGGTACTGATCGACAAATGACAGGGGAAAATTTGGGAAAAGTGTGCAAAATTTCTTTATGGTAGCAAGTCGCTCTTGAACATGACACTTACTTCACTCCATGTCCGTGACTGTTTGGGTTGGGTAATCACCTTGATGGTTCATTCACACCTATGGTTCATCATACCTTCACTTCGGTTTTGGGTCAATGCTGCTAACTAATCACAGTGTCGCTAATATGTTCAAGAGAAGTCATCCAGTGAAGAAACTCATCCTTCTGCAATACTCGTAAACCTTTATTCTCATGACCGTCATCCCTCAAAATTGCTATATCAAGTCATACCCTTGTCTCTGAAATCAGTAACTCCCGTTTCATAATAAGATGACTTCCTATCGACAACAAATCAATATCCAGGAAGTTCACTTAGAAACATCAGATTCCAGTTTCATGAGGCTTGTTACAGCATCGACAAGATCCTCGCTTGCAGACCTTTGACTGAAAGATTTTGTTTGGCGTTCGACATCAAATCATCTATTCACACCTTAAAAAATGTACTACAGTACCTTGAGGGCCATTTTCATTAATGGTGGTTCTCTCGCGTTTGCTAACAGGTCACATCATTGGCTGGTAATCAACCGATGTCTTTCCATGTTTGACGACAAATCATATATTCACATGGCTAGACTTGTACCTGAATGATCGAGTGAACGAGATAAGAAGACCCCGGATCTAGTTTCAGCCATCTGGGCTACGATTTCAGGATTTTTTTACACATCATCTGTACGGTGACCTTACATACAGATTGTCATCCGAACATGAGCCTATATCTGTAGGCATGTCTGCATTGGGAAACATTCCAATGTCGACAATTTTCTGAATTACGTACATGTTATTAGATTGTTTATGTGTTGGAAATGGGAATGCTTACCCTTAGAAATTATGATCAAAGAGGATATATCATGATGTAATGTATTGTAATATTGATGCAGGTGGCCACTCCGCTTCATCTCCAGCCCATCACAGTGTAAAGCATCTCAATCAAATTTTTTTATTATTTTGACCTCATACTTTAGGTGTTATAGCATCATTTTTCACTCTCTGGTGATTCATGATTGTCTTTATGGCTTTGGGTACCCATTCCTACAGACTTGAACAAAATTCACTAAAAAACAGTGTTAAAATTCCCATACGCGGATATGCCCAGAATTTTCCGCGTGTATACGCGAGTCCACATGTACTTTTCTGTGTATGCCATTAAAATCATTAAAAAATATATTAAAAATCCCTATTTTCGGGCTAGGTTGATGATTACTCCAGTAGTTCAACAACCCCAGCACGTGGCCAACTATTTCCAACTAATGAAACTACTTTGAGGGAGCATAAAAGCCCCTCATGTGCATGACCTAAGGGAGAGAGAAATTTTATAGACATTATACTCTGTTGGAATCCCAGTTCAAGTCTGAATCCCCGTGCCTCCTGCACTTTCCCAGATTTATACAGGAAACCCTTGTTTCCTGGAGATGTTCATCCATTTATATGCCATCTCGAGTGCACAAGTCTTGGAAGAATTTTAGCGAGGCAAGGGCGGAACGAATCCGGACGACGGTCTGCTCGAAGATCGTGGAAGGATTCAGGTGATCTCTCCACTCTTTATTTTTGTACATGCTGTTTGTAATAATGAAGAACCATCTTGTTCCTGAACTTACGTGTTAATATCTATTTGTATATGTGAAAAGATTGATTATTAAGCATTTATTATGGTTTATATAATGTTTCACATGGATTACACTAACGTTTAGAAGAAGTATATGCTGTACAACTAGGTTTACGTGCACGTTCTTTCTTGTTTTCCAGGTTGAAGGAGGAAGAAGGGTTGCTGGGGGTTTGGACCCCGCGGGATCTACATCGAACGTAGGACTACAGGTGAGTTCTACCATCGTTACTACCTAGTTTTTAGCATTCAAGTATGGTTGTGTGTGAGTCCTTATGAATAGCATGCCCTGATCTGTGGAGGTTTTAACCCAAAAAACCTCTTGGGTGATTTTCCCCGAAACAGAACTGGCGACTCCACTGGGGAACACATTCTTGTGATTCCCCTATTGGGTGGTTTCAGCTGTTTGATAGGTTTCCAACAGTTTTAACTTTTATTTCCAGTCTAGTTAGTCTTTTCTCAGTTAGACTGAAGTCCTGGTTTCTTATCCAGGCTTGATATTTTTTAATTTTCATTATTTACCTTTGAATACGCGGGTTTGTCTGCACACAGACACATATACACGCAATTTTTTTTAAAGGGAGTCGCGCATATGTGGGTTTCCTTTAGCACAGTCGCGTATGCACGCTTGTTACTAAACTGTTAAGTCGCGTATACCTGGGTCAATTTTGAAATTTTAGGTTTCTTGGCTTTTTAGTCCTGTCTGCCTATGGATACCTGTTTTTGCAGTGTCTTTGTATCCTCTGGATTGTGTAGAAAGTGGTCTTTGGTATTTTCTCTCTCTTGTTTGGTTGAAAACTAGCTTTTTGGCAAATCTTGTTTCTTGTGCTGGCATTTCTGGTTCGAGTACCAAGGTCTCTTCCTAGGGATTCTTGGTTGTTTTTCTTCATCAGAACAGAGAGCTTCTGCTCATTTACTCTTTCCTACCTTTGTGTCTTGCTTTGCGCTTCGATTTTCGCCCATTGTTTGGTTGGTTTTCTTGAGTTCAGTTGACTAGCTCTTGTTGCAATTTTTGAAGAGTCTTTCTAGGTTCTTTGAAGTTTTTGTTTGTTGCAAGGTTGTACTATTCTTCTAGGTTGAGTATTTGAGTTTCTTGTCTTCTTTTGCTCATATAAATCTTGCTACTAGCTAGCCCTATAAGGTTTAGAGCATTTTTTAAGTTTTTTCCTAAAATTCAGAGTTGTTTGGCTTGGGATTTGATAGTTTTTCTTGGTCTTTTCGAGCTCTTCCTTTTTATAAAACTCAAAAGCTCAAAAACATTTTGTTTTGTCATTTGCTTTTGTTTTGCATTTTTGTTTTCGTTTTGTTATATCTGTTGAAGCTTTGTTGAGGTTTCTTGCCTTTGGTTTTTGACTTGATTTTGGAAAGGAATTGTTATTGGTTTCTTCCTCTTGTTTCAAGCGTTTTTGGTGTCTTTATATTAAGAGTTTCTGATTTTGGGAACTGGCTTTCTGGACAACCAAAAAGAGATAAAACTAAAGGATCTTTGGGAAATTTCTCTCTGCTTTATTAGATTTTTCATCTTAGAATTTGCATGCTCTTAGTGATTTGCATCAGGTGCACTTAAGCATTTAGTCATTTTCATAGTTTTTGTGAGTGTGATGTTTGTTATCTGAAAAGAAAAATAATTATTTTTTTTTAGTCTCGTAGAACCTGTGTAGAAGTTGCTTTTCATCGAAAGACAATAACTGCATTTGCATGTAGTTTGGTTTTTATTAATTTCTTTTTCTGTGTCAAAACACCACAAGTTTCATTTCCGTATCCCTTTGACTTAATATAACGACCAATTAAAATAAGCGATATAATTTAAAAGCAACTAGCAAGTTTTTTAAGTGTCATACACCAACTAGCTAGGTTGTAGGGCCTTGGATTAGGAGAGTGGAGAGTTAACTCTCCAAGGCCGCTCAAACAAAACATAGAAGTTGATTAATTGAGCGAAATCCAAATCCGTAAGGTGGACCGGGAAAGCTCTCCTCCAGAGAGTCAAGCGCGAGGGGAAGTGAAGGCTGAGAAGAGAGATACCCCCTCTCTGATTTGCTGAATCTGACCTCAAGACCGTTCCGCCCGAATTCTGACATGGATTGGTGCCCATAGTTGCCACTCCTAGGTTCCACATAGGTGACTGCGGGGGGAATACCTGTGGTACCTGAGGCAGATGTCGCATCACTTCCAGCAGTACTTCTGGGGGGTGCCCTTGCGAAGCTTGGGTACTTGAGCCAACAAAGGCTGTTGTTAGGAGGTTGGCATAACTATTTCTATTACCTTCGCTAGTAGGCCTGGGCCGTAATTATCCTAGACTACTTTCGGGAGGTCCTATATTTCGCTTTCTTGTATTTTGGTGTCCGGTCCTAATCACCCAGAGCGAAAATACTTGAAGGCTGTTTGCTTGATTTTATCTCAGGGATTTCTTTTTTGTAGTGAGTGCTCTTTGCTCCTAGCTTGCCTAGCTTTATATTTTTTGAGTCTAATTAAAATTTGTTAAAGTGGCTGATCAAGCGCCTCGTCGATCTAGGAGAATCCGGGGGTTATCTCCCGAGAGTTCAGAGCCTTCTTCAAGAAGGCGTAGGAGTAGTTTAGCAGGTGAGTATCACCCTATGGGGTCTAACGCAGTGGAGAGAGATCCTCCACAAGGGTCTGAAGGTTTCGTAGCTGATTCTGGTGTTGGTTCCAAGAGGAGCGCTCCGCTCACCTCGTGAGTTTTATTTCCGTAGGAAGAAGAAGTTCAAATAGAGGAAGTACCTGAACCATTAGTGTCACTTCCATCTCCTCTTCCTCCTGATTATCCGTTCGTTGTTGAATACATCGGACCCGAGTTAGAGAGACCGAAAGATCCTTCGTATTATTCATACCTTTCGATGGCCACGACTGGGAAAGCGGCTTCCGCTATGAGTGTTGCAGGCATTCAGAATCCTGCTTATGTTGAAGGAGGGGGCACTATTGCTATATCTTCGATTGCTTCTAGTACTGTTGTGTTTGGATCTGGTTTCACCCAAGCACATGCTTCTCAATCTGGTCCCTTCTGTTTTGGAATGCCCACTACTGGGATTCCTTCTTTTTCCTTTTCCACTGCTGCAGCTGGATCTACACCCATGTCTTCCATGGCCAGTGGATCAACTTCTTTTCAAGGGTTCCCCTTCGGAACTAGACATATTCCTAGTTCGAATTCTTCTTTAGGGTCCTTTCTATTCACTTCTCAGACTCAGAGTTTCAACCCTTGGTCTGGAGGTCAGAATTCGACTACTTTTACAGGTTGGAACCCTGTATTCACTACAGCGGGGGCAGGGAATCAGTTTTACGCTGGTCACCAAGGGAATACTTCTTTCCCTCCGTCAAGTGCTTATCAGACTTTTTCCCCTCTGTCTAATGCCTGGAACCCCTATCAGGGGCTTTCCTCTTCATTCCATACTTCAGTGGGGGGAACTGGTCCGGTCTTTGGTAACTCTGCATTGGGAGGAGGTTCTTCTCCTTTTTCTACGAGTTCTTTTTGGCAACCTGGTGCCTCATCAAATCTAGGGTATTCTTTTCAGAATGTTGGGAATTCATCCTATCAAGGATGGAATCCTCAAGCTCCGCCTCGTTTACCTTTTCTAGCAACGTTAAACTTGCCAGATCTGTCGAAATTGATGAATGATCCGATTCGATATAGTCCGGGGTGGCCTCCGGTCCTGACCAAACTACCTTCATACATTCCAAAGTTTGAAGGCAAGAATGGAGAGGATCCGGTTGATCACATCACCACGTTCCATTTATGGTGTTCTTCTAACTCCCTGGTTGATGATTCGATTAGGTTGAGATTGTTTCAACACACCCTAACTGGAAATGCTGCCAAATGGTATATTGAGCTAATTGGGGGCAGTTTTTCTACATTTGGAGAGCTGGCTGTTACATTTCTAAACCATTTCCAGTTGCCCGTCCGTTATGACGCTGGGACTGAACTCCTAGCTAATTTTAAGCAGGACAACGCAACCCACATTTCTGACCATATTCAGGAATGGAGGAGAAGGAAGAGGCTTATTAAAGCTCATATTCCAGGGGAATTCCTTTTGGAATGGTTTCGGAAATCTCTGCAGTCAGATATTTTGAAGGATGTATCCCTCTTAGGGGTATTTTCCGAGGAACAATCCATTTTTAGGGCCCAGCAGCTGGAACTGATATATTCTCAGTCTGGGGTCCTTCATAAGTATTTGCCCAATGCTCCTCGCTCCAAATTAGATTTATCCAAAACTAAGCCTGGTCCTCATGGTGATGGACTTATCGGGTCGATCAATAGTGGTACAGCTAGCATGCTTACTCAATTACAGCAGTTCTCTTTGCAATCTGCTCCTTCTGGTCAGGCTGTACCAGCTGAGCCATCGCCTTCCCAATCTTTGTCGATAAATGCTGTCCAAAATTCCGATCCCAAAGGAAATCAACAATCCGAAGGGAAGAAGAAAGGACGGAATAATAAGAAAAAGGGCAAGAATGGGAAGGGTAATGCGAATAAAACCAACGAGCATGTTGGTGAGGGTCCAAAGGAGAAAAGGAAAGTGAAGTTTCCATGCAAGTTATGTACTGGAGACCATCTTACACACCTTTGCCCTAAAATTCAGGATGCGCAGCACTTGTTAGCTCAGCAGGGTTCTTCCAGTTCCCAGGCTTTGTTGACAAACCCTTTTCCCCAAGGGCAACAACTAGTTGTTGGCGCGAATCAAAATCATGGGGCTTCCTCTGGGGGCACCCAGGAAGGGGAAATTCCATCGAACATATTCATGATGAGTGCTCACGTGGATGTCACTACGAGATCCCATGATTATGGTGGAGAAGAGTCTTAGAAAGCTAAGGATACTCCTGATGCTACTGAGCCGCTTCACATTACGAGGCCTACTATTGAGCCTATACCTCGGATGCCCAAAGCATCTACCAAGCGGTCGACGATTAATCCAAATGCTAGGGCTGCCCAGAACTACTCTATTGTGGAAGATCTGGCACAGAGTCCTTGTGCCATGTCGGCTTTAGAGGTGCTCCAGTCTTGTCCGTCTCAGTGCAGTGCTTTGCTCACTGCCATTGGGGCTATTGATCTGAAAAATTCTCTTCTGATTACTTTTGATATGACTAATTTTAAGAAGAGACTCCCCCATCATATGGCTTTTCATATTAAATCATCGTACCGGAAGTGCAATATCTTTCGGACGGTTGTAGATGAGGGTGCTTCCACATGCGTGATGTCTCTCACATGTTGGAAGATGATTGGATCTCCCAAAGTTGTTCCATCTACCACTCTTCTGACTGCGTTTGATGGTCATTCTCACAGACCGCATGGTATTGTCCCAACTTTTCCTATCTGTGTTGGGGGAAAAACTGTGAATATAGAGGTTGAGGTAGTTGATGCAAGCTTGGACTACAACCTTCTGTTGGGGAGAAACTGGATTTATGAGATGGATGCCATTGCATCCTCATTATTTCGGATTATTTGTTTCCCTCACAAAGGGAGGATTGTTACAGTGGACCAACTAGACTGTCCTCCTGTAGACCCGAATGCGTCTACTGACTCATCTGTTCCAAAGTTGGATAATACCAAGGCGCCTGTTGAGAATTTAGGGGTTGGAATGTATTCTTCCTTGATGGGTACTTTCGATATTCCTCCTCCTACGGTTCATATAAATGCAATTTCATCCTCCAAGGCTCCTCTTCGAAGAGATTTCTTCAGAACTCATTATTTTTCGGACCCTTGGACCTTACCTTCCCCTACCGCCACATTAGCGGAAGGTCAAGTGGGTGGAATGGCATTTCCAATGTCTGCAGCTGAGATTTCTTATCAGTCTATTGTTGACTCTGCAGAATCCATCCCAGCTCCTCTTTCACCGGAAGAGTTGGATGGCGATGTGGCTCCGGCTTGGACACTTAGTTCTTCTTCTGCCCAGGATTGCCTTGATACCACTCTTCCATCTGAAGAGGCCATCCTGGAAGCTATGAATGGTATAGATAGACCGTGGGATGATTTGCATCATCGGTCTTACTTTTTACCTGATTTGAGCGAAGTTGAAACAAGTTTTCCAAGTCCTCCGTCTCCTGGTCCTGTTCGCCCAGTCTTGAACCCTTTAGCACCAACACAGGTTTATGCTGAAGGGAACATGGCTGTAATTTCTCCGACTATCCCGGTGAACATTTCTAGGGATCCCAATATTATTGAGAATGTCTTCATCGGAGCTGAATGTTCCTCTGAAGAGATTCAAATTTACACCGAACTCTTTAAAGAGTATAGGGATGTATTCTCTTGGTCTTATGAGGAAATTCCTGTTATAGACCCATCTATTGTCCAGCATGAGATCAAGACTTACGAAAACGCTAAGCCTGTGAGGCAAAAACTTCGTCCGGTCAATCCTAGGAAGGTAGCAGCTATTAAAGCTGAGGTTGAGAAGCTGCTTAAGGCGGGATTCATTTTCCCTGTTCCTTTGACTGAATGGGTTTCAAACCCTGTTCCCGTAGATAAAAAGAAAGGAACGATTCAAGTGTGCATCGATTTCAGAGACCTAAATAAAGCATGTCCTAAAGATAATTACCCCACACCATTTATAGATCAGATCATTGATGAGTGTGCCGGTGATGAGATTTTCTCCTTCATGGACGGTTTCTCCGGCTATAATCAGATTACTATCCGTCCTGAAGATCAACATAAGACTGCCTTTATTTGTCCCTGGGGTACTTTTGCATACAAGAAGATGCCTTTTGGTCTTAAAAATGCTGGGGCTACCTTTCAGCGGGCCATGTCATATGCCTTCCACGACATCAAAAAGATTATCGAGGCGTATTTAGATGATTTAGCTGCTCATTCTCGAAAGAGGATGGATCATCCTGCTCACCTCCATCAAATATTTGAATGATGTCGTTTCTATAAGATTAGGCTGAATCCGAACAAGTGCATTTTCGCGGTTACATCCAGTCGGTTATTGGGATTCATTGTTTCTAGAGAAGGGATAAGGATAGATCCCTTCAAGGTTGAGGCAATACTTTGGTTGCCTCCCCCATCCTCTGTTCGTCAACTTCAAAGTATACAAGGAAAGTCTAATTTTCTTCGGAGGTTTATCGTAAATTATGCTGAAGTTACAAAGGGATTAATGAGATTGTTGAAGAAGGGAGTTCCATTTCTTTGGGATGACTTCGCTCAACGCTCATTCGATGCTTTGAAAAAAGCATTAACCTCTGCTCCTTTATTGAGTCCACCTGATTATAGCAGGGATTTCCTTTTGTATCTAGCAGCAACAGAATATACTATTGGTATGGTTCTGGTTCAGGAGGATGATGCTCTTGCAGAGCATGTTATATACTATCTTAGTCGAGGCTTGGTAGGACCTGAACTCCAGTATACTCCGATAGAAAAGTTAGCTTTAACAGCAGTTCATGCTGTGCAGCGACTCCGGCATTATATTATTCTACGAAAAACTTATGTTTTGGTAGCAGCCAATCCATTTCAGTTTGTCCTCAGTAGGCGAGTGATTGGGGTAAAATACAATAGATGGATTGTGATTTTGCAGGAATTTGATCTTGAGTTTATGTCTGCCAAGTCCAAGAAATCATTGGTTTTCGCGGAATTGATCTCCGAGTTTCCCTGTGGGGCTGAGATAGTCTATGATGAATCCTTCCCGGATGAACATTTGTTTCTTATCTCTCCACAAGATCCTTGGTATGGAGATTTAATTGTGTATCTTCAGACTGCTAATTTTCCCTCTACTTTTTCGAAATATGAGCGTCGTAAGTTGCGTCACTTGGCTAAGAATTACTTGATTATTGGTGATGCTTTATACCGTCGAGGGATTGATTCAATCCTAAGACGCTGCTTAACTCTCGAAGAAGCTGAGGTTGTGCTGAATTATTGCCACAGTGGAGCTTGTGGTGGTCATTTATCTGGGCTTGCTACAACCCAAAAGATCTTGCGTGCTGGGTACTTTTGGCCTTCGATTTTCAAAGATTGTATGGAGTCGGTCAAAAAGTGTCATCCGTGTCAAGTTTATACTCGAAAAATGCGAGCTCATCCAGCTCCGCTTTTTCAAATCATTACTGTTGGTCCCTTTACAAAGTGGGGTATTGATTATACTACTTGTAACCCACCTTTGGTTAAAGGTCACAAGTACATTATTGTAGCAGTGGACTACTTTACGAAGTGGGTCGAGGCTATGCCTACTTTTGGGAATGATGGTGAGACTGCAGCTCTTTTTCTTTTCAACCAGGTTATCGCTCGTTTTGGTATTTCTAGAGAGATTGTCACTGATCATGGCAGTCATTTTCATAATAGCATGATGGATGAGTTGGCTCTAAAGTTAGGTTTCCGGCAGGAGAATTCATCTCCATATTATCCTCAAGCCAATGGGCAAGTGGAAGCCGTGAATAAATCCTTGAAGACAATTCTTCAAAGGACAATTGACAAAGCTCGATCCAACTGGCATATCATGCTATATCCTGCACTTTGGGCATACAGAACGTCAATGAAAACTACAACTGGCTTTACTCCGTTTCAGCTAGTGCACGGGTTGGAATCCGTATTTCCCATTGAATGTGAGATTCCTTCCCTTAAATTAGTTGTTGAACTTCTTCCTGACACTTCTAGTCTTGAAGAAAGACTACTTCATCTGGAACATCTCGATGAGCAGTGTCGGGATGCCGCCACGATGAATGAAGCGCATAAAAATCGAGTTAAAGTTCAGTACGATAAGGCGGTCAAACCTAGGGTTTTTTCGGAAGGTGACCTTGTTTTGGTCTATGCCCAAGAAAAATATGCCCTAGGGGCAGGAAAGTTTAAGTCTATGTGGTATGGCCCCTTTATCGTTAAAAAATTCCTTAAGAAAGGAGCGTATACCTTGGTTTATTTTGAAGGGAACGAGTTGCCAGAGCCCAGAAATGGGCTCTACTTGAAAAAGTATTATGCCTAGGCTTCGGCTTGGCATGTTGCTTTTGTATATCGTAGTTTTTCTTTGTACATATCTGGTTGTTTTTTGATCTTTGATGGGATGGTGATGTTTTTGATTTGCTTTGGCAGGTTGTGTCGGATGTCATGAGTCATTTTGGTTTCGCCGATGGTGCTAGTAGACACACCCAGAATTTAGCTTCCGCGGCTTGGGTGCTTCATTATCCATCCGGTCAGCTGTTAGTATCAAGGGGAGTCTACATTGGTCCTGCTTCCAATAATATAGCAGAATACACTGCAATTATTTATCTACTCTCGGAGGCAATATCTTTGGGTGTTGATTCATTGGTAGTTTTCTTGGACTCTCAGCTGGTGGTGTCGCAGTTGAACAATACTTATCGGGTTCGAGATCCATTTTTACTCCGGTTGTTCTTGAGGGTACGTTTGTTACAAAGATCATTTCATTTTTTAACTTTCATTCATATTCCTCAAGCTGACAATTGGTTGGCAGACTCATTAGCTAATCAAGCAATTGATTGGCATATTAATCATTCCATACAATAAAATGTAATCATAAAAAACATCATACATTTTCATACATTTGTTACATCACATCAAACATCGTTGTATATATATCATCAGAGTGTTCAAAACTATACAAAATTTGGATCCATAAGTCATACAAAAATTGGGCTTATGCCCCTGATCATGTTCAGTCTCAAAAATATACAGTCATCTGATACATCATATCTATCTACTACTGAGGTCCCTGCCCAGAAGATGTGTTCCTATAGAACACGATCGCAGTGGCAACTCGGCGGAATAACCGTACCCAGTCACGGGGTACTCCTACCACCTGTCTCTGGATGGCTTCAGGCAGATCTTCCACTGCAGCCATAGGTACTTGGCAGTTTAATCCCTCCAAGTTCCTCTGTACAGCCTGGAGGATTCTGCCTGGATCTACTGTATCCGCTTCACCTTTGCGATGCTTATGTCGTGGGCATCCCTCAAGTCGAACTGGTCCAATATCTATTTCATGATCATTTTAAAATTTTAATTCATTTGAATCCAATCAAAAACATGTTTGTTTTTCACATTTTTTCATACATATTGAAAAAATCCAAAAAAATTATATAAGTCAAACAATTGTAAACTTACCGATTGTACCCCATGCTGCGCCTGGTGGAAGGACAAGATCTGGATCACCACGAAAGTCCATCCCGGCATAGGGATAGTCGTCCACAGCGATGATTTGTTCTCTCCACCATTGGAAGAACTCATCATCCCAAGTGGTCTGGGGAGCTTCACTTCCCCCCAATCTCTTCATCATGTCTACCCAGCGGGCAATTCTTGGGTCTCTCGGGCTGCTGATGGTAGAGATCACTCTGGGTCTTAGTACTGGAATCTTCTCGAAGAAGAATGTCATCAAAATTGTACCATATCCAAAATGTTTTGTCTTTGCTTGGCGGATAGAGGTCAATTGTTGCTTCATGTTCATCAGTAGGGCTGTGCACCAATAATATACATGAGTTAAGCATTCCACTGCTATGCTCATTTGTGTCCTGGATGCCTGGTGTAGGGAAGCAGATCCTGCCACCCTGCCAATGGTGAAAAGGAGGATTTTCATGTGAAAATCGCTTAAATCTTTGATTGCAATTTGAGTTCCGACTTTCTTGGAACCCTGTACGCAGTACACGTGGACGTAATCTTCCACGGTGAGCCCTCCCAAAGGATTACCATGCAATTCTACTGGCTCCCCCCTCCGGGAGAGTCCAGTGATAAAATATATATCTTCCACTTTAATGCGTATGGGCATCTGATCTATCATAAAGCAGTCCTCTTCCGGTTCCCAATAGTTCACAAGCATTTCGAGCAACCGGACATTACTCTTCATATTTGGCATTTTGAAAAACTTGAGTAATCCACAATTCTGAAGAATATTCAGTGATGCTTGGTTCTGTATGAATTCATTGTCTATTTCACTGTGTTCGCGCTCTCTCCATGATATGGTCATCCTGTAAAATTTCAATAATCCATTCATTAGCTACGCATTTTTCATATTGGGCTGCACATACGCGACTTTATTTGTGCACAGTCGCGTGTATACGCGA
Organism: Pinus albicaulis; assembly: GCA_034641835.2. Classification (NCBI taxonomy): domain Eukaryota; kingdom Viridiplantae; phylum Streptophyta; class Pinopsida; order Pinales; family Pinaceae; genus Pinus; species Pinus albicaulis. The sequence goes on along the minus strand of CM076572.1, from coordinate 1,055,375,419 downwards.
CTTGGTCATTACCAACCCGCGTATGCACAAACCCGTGATTTTTAGCAAGAGATTCTGCGGTGAAAATTCCTAAATTTTAATTTATGAACGGACAAAATGAATAGCAAGGATGGTTGATGAGCTTACCTGACAAATTTAGTGAAGATTGACGGTCGGTTGCTCCTGTTTTGACGAAAGAAGCTTTTTTCTCCAGAGCACTTTTTTCCAAATCAGCAATGTAATAATGAACCAAATATGAGGTAATTTGCCTATTTACGCCCAAAAAGTTGAAAATTTTCGCAAAAATTTGTTATGCTTATTTTTTTCAATCTATCTTAAGCTGCATAACCCGGATGCTTGGAAGTGCCCAGTTTGGTATTTTTTCAGGTACATTTTGACGAATTCGAGATTTTTCCCGGTTTTTGATCCATGACTGCTAGCCCATCATGGCAGGTATATGATCTTCACTGGCATATAGGTTAGGGAATTCACTTTCCATTGCATTTTGCATACTAGCCTCCATTCAGATCACTTGCCATAGGGTCGATCCCATCAGGTCATGAGTATTACACCCATATTCACTCGCCGATTATTTAATCATGACTTGGTGGTAGAGCCTTCCTTTACATGGGCTTCCTAGTTAGTTCCTCGTTATCACTTGTTGCCCATGCTGCGTTTTATGTAGGCTCGGGAGTCCTCTTTAGTCCTACCATGACTTATGTGTTGAAGCTTCATTCTTCTTCTTCCTCACTATCATTTTTCTGGCTATTACCCTAGAGGCTCCCTGGTGTTGTTGAGTTGTATTACTGCATTGCATATTGGCTACTTGTTTATCCTGGCCTTTAGCCGGCTTCATTTGAACTCAATGTTTAAGCCAAATTTTGACCTTGTCTATCTGTACAAGTTTACCATTGCATGCACTTAGCTATCGCGACTTGACACCCTTTTACCCATGGATGGAACATTCCTCTGAGTATCGCTTACCAGTTTCCGCCACCTTGCATTGAGCATAGGATCGTTCCAATCCCAGGAACTAGTGCATCTGTTTCTTGATACTAGTTCTATCCATTGTACTATAGCATTATTTTATTCCTTTTCAGGCTTATTACATGAAAAAGACAAAAAAAAATCAAATATAACAAAAAGAGCGGGAACGGGATATAACTCCATAATTTGATGGCAGTACAGTATCAGTTTGTCGCCCTTGAACAAAGCATATACACTTATATATTTCCTTCACTTGGGATGGTTTTAGTCTTGACCTAGGTTCAGCCTTTACCTTGTTTCACTGGTCAGTCCTCCCCCAGTTGGTTATCTCTTCCAATCATATGGAGAGTTTGTTCTACCTCCTACATAACAGACTTATACAATGTCACTTTTTACTGCCATGGTCATCACGAGTCATGCTTTTGTTCAAGGGAAGTCTAACCAGAGTCGGCCATTCTGCGGTGTCTCTTGACTCATTATTCAGTCGGCCTTCCCGGTCTTGTCAGTATCTTGTTCTATCACGTCAGATGTTTTGGTCCTATGCTCGTGCTGGTTTGAGAAGGTCTCCATTGACTTCTTGCTGGTGGGTTTGTCTCTTATCGACTACGACACATTGCTATGAGAGCAAACCTAGAGCTGCACCCTGGCCCTATTTCCATTATTGATAGGTGACCTTGTGCTCAGCATTTGATCATCATTATGGGTCTTTGACTGAGTGGTTTCCCCTGTGTTCGACGTCAGCATACATTATCACACTTGGGATTCATGCAGTACCTTGATTTCCATTTGACCCTATCGGTGGATTTCTCGCCTCTGTGGCAGCTTTCATTATTGGTTGGTTCAGAGGGTTTCTTCCGTGCACTAGCTTCATCTTGTGCATGTCGGAAACGTACTTTGGTTTGGTTCCGTCACTCTACTTCGTCCGATTCCTTCCAAATCTTGGCCTGCGAGTTACACTCACGCTGGACTGATGTAGGATGCCTTAATGCCTTCCTTCCAACAGATGTTTTCCCATTGACTCCGACTCATTTCTCTGGGAATAAGGTCTAGAGTATTTTTGTCAGTACCTTAGGGTTTGCAGTCATCAGTGCCAGACTCTTCGCTATCGACAGTGGGGATTCATCATTGCCTCCTGATTGGTAGATTCTCTCAAGTGTTCGACTTCAACTCATTCATTCGCACTTGTTAGATTGTATTGGGGCACCTTGACACTCATTTTCATTATTGGTGGGTTGTCTCGCGTTGGTTAACGGTATACATCATTGACCGGTAATCCAACGATTTCTCACATGGTCGACTTCAGCTCATTTATTCCCATTGTGTAGAATTGTGCCATAGTGATCGGTGAAGACCTCGGGTTGCATCAGCATTTCTCGGTTCACTTTTGACAATCCATTCAGTTTCTGCCAGTGATGTCGTTCACCCTTATATGTTGCAGTGTCAGTACAGCAGCATCCTATATGTTGGCTCCTGAGTTGCGTGATTGTACCTTGTGTTCCACCTCTTATGATTTGGTACTTGGAGATTCAGTTACTTATATGATCAAACATCCAATTTCAGCATCATTGATCAGCTTTCTATATATTTGATACTTGGACATTGATTTAGACTTATACTTCTGGGCCATGCTCAGATGATTCATTGTGTACTTTCAGTTCAGCTATACTTGTATACATGTTGGATCTATTCAGTACTTTCCATATGATGTATTTTTGACTGAGCATGGGTATGCCCGCCTCCGCATGAGTTGACTCTCTGTTTTCTTTCATTGGGTTTTTGGCAGGCTGAAATCTGGTGAAGTCCTCTCTTGTCCTTGCGAAGTTCTTTCTATGTGCATAATACATTTCGGCCATCATGTACCCCTTCTGACCTCATATATTAGGGGACATCTGTTATAGCATCATTTTTCACCCTCTGGTGATTCATGATTGTCTTTATGGCTTTGGGCACCCATTCCTACAGACTTGAACAAAATTCACTAAAAAACAGTGTTAAAATTCCCATACGCGGATATGCCCAGACTTTTCCGCGTGTATACGCGAGTCCACATGTACTTTTCCGCGTATGCCATTAAAATCATTAAAAAATATATTAAAAATCCCTATTTTCGGGCTAGGTTGATGGTTACTCCAGTAGTTCAACCACCCCAGCATGTGGCCAACTGTTTCCAACTGATGAAACTACTTTGAGGGAGTATAAAAGCCCCTCATGTGCATGACCTAAGGGAGAGAGAAATTTTATAGAAATTATACTCTGTTGGAATCCCAGTTCAAGTCTGAATCCCCGTGCCTCCTGCACTTTCCCAGATTTATACAGGAAACCCTTGTTTCCTGGAGATGTTCATCCATTTATATGCCATCTCGAGTGCACAAGTCTTGGAACAATCTTAGCAAGGCAAGGGCGGGACGAATCCAGACGACGATCTGCTCGAAGATCGTGGAAGGATTCAGGTGATCTCTCCACTCTTTATTTCTGTACATGCTATTCGTAATAATGAAGAACCATCTTATTCCTGAACTTACGTGTTAATATCTATTTGTATATGTGAAAAGATTGATTATTAAGCATTTATTATGGTTTATATAATGTTTCACGTGGATTTCACTAACGTTTAGAAGAAGTATATGATGTACAACTAGGTTTCCGTGCACGTTCTTTCTTGTTTTCCAGGTTGAAGGAGGAAGAAGGGTTGCTGGGGGTTTGGACCCTGCGGGATCTACATCGAACGTAGGACTACGGGTGAGTTCTACCATTGTTAATACCTAGTTTTTAGCATTCAAGTATGGTTGTGTGTGAGTCCTTCTGAATAGCATGCCCTGATCTTTGGAGGTTTTAACCCAACAAACCTCTAGGGTGATTTTCCCTGAAACATTAGGGGGCAATTGTTATAGGTAAATTTGGGCACCATTCCCAATGACTTGGTTAACTGGGCATCATCTCCAGGACCAATGACTAAGGGTCTATAATTCCCTATCATTTCAAGTTGCTACATGCCCTAAGGCAAGAACAAGACAAATCAAGCATGACTTTCATCAAGAAAAGGTTTCCAAGGTTTGAAGTTTATTATATAGCATATGGGAGCTCACCAATGCTACCTCTAAGGGTACTAAGTGCATTTCATATGCAGGTATCCCCATGAAAGGTTGCTCTGCAAAGCTCTTCCCGACATCTATGGGTGCGTTGGTCACATTGGGAGCGAAATTCTCATTGTTCCGGAATCTCCACTTGGCCAGTGCCTTCTAGAAGAGTTCACATGTGTCAAGCTTTGAATCCAAGTGTCCATTTGACATTTACATGACTAGGAACATGTCTTGCCTATTATTTGAAATTCATTGATTGAAAAACAACCTTCAGTTCATCTATAAATTGAGCAAAAATCTGAGTGTTTGATAAGCAATAATTTGAGTAGAGAAATGTTGGAGGATTTTCAATTGAGAGTTAGATTTTTGTAATAGCTACTGGAGAGATTTATACTATGATGGGGCTGAGGATCTTTGCTGGAAAGGTCACTTAAAATCAATCATTTGGTTGTAACTTCTCCTTCTATCATCAATAAATAATACAACTTACTTTTCCCTATATGCATCTGTATTGGCTTTGATTTTCCATATTGCAAGATCTTAGTTGATGTATATTGTTTATGCTTTACTGATTTAGCTAACTAACTTGAATATAAATCTGTATTATTGCTATCTTCTGTTGTTTTAGTATTCTTTCTTGCAAGAAGAATTTTTCCTACAAACCTCTTGAATTTGAAGCTACAACGGAAGCGACAGAAGGAGCCATTTAGAAGCGCTTGGATTACAAGTAAGCCTCTAATCCTTTCTGTGTGTCTTCTCTGAGTTAGGAAAGGTAGTCGTATAGTCTTTAATCCATTTTTATAGACTGTCATCTGTCTAGAGAAGCATGTTTTATCCGTAATTCACAATTCTGTCCAACACTTGTTTTAGTACATCACAAGATCGGATTGAATCGATTAGTATAGAATTTCTATATAATTTCTACAATTTTTTCTCTTTGCTTTATGTATGTGATTTACTTTCTTTGATATTTATCTCCTTTTGGCATCACACGAAGTGACACACACTCTACTCGACACCATAGGGTACCCCACGGATCCTCGTCGCTTTAGGCACTTCCAAAACCTCCCCCTACTACCGAGAGGTGTCTCAATTTTCTCACCATTTAGGAATAGAAGACACAACACAACAATTGTTTTAAGATTGTCCTTTATCCGTGCAAATTGGATTGGGACCCATGCTCATCAAAACACTCCTTTCATTACCCCTTAGGGGACCCCACATGCTACCCCTTAGGGGAGCCCACACACCACCCCTCCAGAGATTCCACGTGGTACCCACCAGGGTAACCCCTCTCGCACTTCCCTATAGGGAACCCCTTTACATATAATTGTTCAAAATAATTTTTAGGTGACAAACAAATTCCAAGTCCCATTTTTAGCTTCCTTAAATCTACCTAATTTAATCTAGTTAACTAATCACCCCATCGCACATGGCTCGAATTGGCCACCCATGCCAACCAAGTTACCTTCATATGTGCCAAAATTTGAAGGGAAACAAGGAGAAGATGCAACAAACCACATTATGACATTTCTCCTTTAGTGTTCATCTAACAGTATCATAGAATATATTATTCTCCTTCAACTATTTCAACGCACCATCATATTGGCTACAACAAAATGGTACATAGGCCAAATCTCTGGGTCACGTGGGGAATTTGGTTCTCTAGCCACAACATTCCTCACCTTTTTCTAGCTCCTCATTCGCCAAGACTCAGGACTGTAAATTATAACTCATTTCAAGCAAACATTGGCCACACACATCTCATACCACATTTATGAATGGTGAAAACACCATAACTTGTGCAAGGCTCATCTGGAAGAAAAAATTATCATTTACTTATTTTTGATATCCCTCACATTTGAAATCTCGAAGAATGTGGAAAATTCCTCCCCACAAAATGAAGAAGAGGTTATCATCAAAGCTCAACAATTAGAGCTCATATACATGCAATTCATATACCTCTATCGTGTCCTTCTAGATGCACCCCACCTACAAAATTTCAAGCTGGAGTTACCAGGCGCATTTAGTGTTTCAAACAAGCTGATCTAGACCATAGCCCAGAATCAATCAGGAAACACATTCCAATACTCTATAAATATGTATAGTGGCCAAACATTTGGTGCGACACTTGCAGCACCACCACAAAACACTGGATATTACTCATGTCAACCTACACCTTTTTAGAATCCTACTATACAGGTCAACCAATAGCCTCACATGCAGGGTTTCCAATAGCCTCCCATGTAGTTCCAATAGCCTCCCATGCAGGGTGACCCATATCCCCCCACACAGGGAAATATGTACCCCCTAGGAATGTAGAATTGGTTTCCATTTCCCAAAGCACATATACCAACTAAGGACAAGGGAGTCATTATTTCCCTTTTTCAGCACCTCAACATAATAACCCACCAACACAAGCTAATGCAGTGGTTAATTTTTTGTAACCCTCTCTCCCTCAATAGATGAAATCTTTTGAACAGCTAAACAAGGCTAACCTACCTAATGCTGCTAAGAAAAAATGAAATAACAAGCCAAAGGTAGAGCCTTGACAAGGGGGAAACAATCAGCAATTGCCTTCATGGCCATTAACTAGGGGCAACCCCAACCAAAATCCAAACCAAGGACAAACCAACAATAACCCACAAATTAAAAACAAGAACCCTAGTCTACGTACTACTCATGCTTGTTCCATCTGCAAGGAATGCAGTCATTACACCCATCATTTCCCTCAACTCTCTGATTTCAAAAGGATAAAATATACTAGGGGGCAAGGGGGAAAAACCCAACAACCTATAGTAATGCAGAATCCCTTCCCCCATCAAGGAGTGCTAAATACTCATTAGGAACCCTCCCAGCAACAGTATTAGAATCCTCCTAGAGGAAGTTCCAAAAATACCTCAACTCACGAGATTTACATGGCAGGAGAAGAAATTCTCCTACAGATGCAAAACTTGGATTATGGAACTCCACCAGAAACCAACCCATCCACCTCGACCACTGCAACACCTATAGCACCTTTGACAATCCATCGACATCGTATAGAACCCATCCAAAAAATGGTTAAAGGGTCTTTACAGTGAACGGAACATAACTTAAATTTTTCTCACATCTACAGCATAGTCGTTGACTAAACTCAATCCCCATTAGCTATGTTAGGATTGGAAGTCTTGCAAAAAAAAATTCAACCCAACCCACAAAAAAATTTCGCATTATGTGCAATCAACCCTGTCGATTCTCATTTAATGAATTTCGACTTGGATAATGTTGCCCCATGTCTTCCATCGATAATCACCTTCCAAATTCCGGTCACATTCCAGAACATTAAAATCTACCATTGCATAGTTGATGAAGGATCATCTACATGTTTTATGTCCAAAACAGTTTGGAAAAATCTTGGATCTCCCGAACTCAAACCATATTACATCACTCCCACAGCATACGACGGGCACACTTTTGTGCCCGTAGGGATATTCCAAGACATTGGTGCAACTCGGTCGTAAAAATTTTCTCATCGACATAGAAGTATTGGACGCATAGTTGGATTACAATATCCTCCTTGACTGAAGTTACATGTATGAAATGACTACAGTGGCATATTTTGTATTCAGGATAATGATGTTCCCTCGTGATGGTAAAATTTTTATGGTTGACCAACTCACATACTATGAGAAGAAGATATCTTCCACCCCTGATGGTGTGCTACCTTTCGTAGGATCCTCTCTTGAGTTGATCACAACCTTCACTAAATTTGAACCTGGAAAATTTAAACCATCAATACTCCTTGGTACATACCCTAGAGACCCTTCTTTGTTGGAATCCATTCTTGCAGCCACAGAAGCTCCGGTGTGCATGATAAGTTCATCAAACACCCCCTAGATTCAAGAACTAGTCCCATACACCTTTAGTGCTACAACTATTGATTCTACATTCCTACCATATATTATCACCCAAACACCCTTCTTATACCCTCCACCTAGTTTTGTCTCGCCCCAAGTCATGCCAACCCTTACATTGTTGGATATGGCTGTCACGATACCAGTCTAGTATATGGCCCCTCAATCCATGTCGGAAAACTTAGGTGTCACCTCAACAGGCATCATTCTTGTATCCCCTCCTCAAGAAACCACCCCAAAATGCACAACGCCTGCATCAACACTAGTTGGTGCCAGCAAGAGGGATAAGTAAAAAGGAAAAAAGGTGGAATCCTCAAACGCTTCCTTAACCAGAGTACCTCCACCCTATAATTTATGTGAAGTAGTTGGGCACCCTAACACTATGTGCCCTGAGCTCAAAGAGTTAAAATCTCTTCTGCGTTCCCAAAAAATTCCATTAACCCCACCTCCCCCTTTTGTAGAGAAGGCCACACCAACACGAAATAAGGAATTGTGCACTAAATATGCATGCGTTATATGTGCGTAGTATGGGAATTACACTCATAATTTCCCCAAAATCCCTCGATATCGAGATGCATTGAGTGCACTCGCTCAAGCCAATATCGTGGCTCTATCACTTCCCACCATGCTAGTGGTAGATGACGGATACAAAACCATATTTTGTGTTTTTTAGAAATAATATGCATGTTCATATTCCCCTCACACCCATGGTCATGCAACCTTCCACCGTACGAGGAGGCAACCATAATTAGTGACACCTCAGCCTACCTCCACATGCACCTTATGTGATGAACTGAAACATCTGGTTAACCAATTTCTCTAGTTGCAGGAACTTAGAAAATGGTACCCAACCCCTAAATTTATCCCTAGCAAAAAACCCAGGCGCAAACGCCATATTTTCCACATTTTCACGTGAAACCATCATACTCGGCTTTTCCCAACCCTTCCTCGGTTTTTTAAAACATTGGCTTTTATGCCTGAATACATTGTTGAGAACTCAACATCTACCCAAGAAGATACCCAATCCTAGGATAATTCCACGCCTGCGAGGGATGATGGATCTAGAGCCATATTTTGTTTGTTAAAGGAAGAAGCACCATGTGTGATTCATCTAGGCACCCATCACCATGTTACCCCCTACCCTCAATCAGGATCTAGAAGGATGGAAAAATGACCTTAGGAAGTATTGTCAAAACCTCCCCACACACGAGCCCTATGTGATAGAACCGATGATTTGGTTAATCAATGTTGGGAATTGAGAAATATTACAGACGCATTTCACTTGTTAGTCCATATTCATCGACTTGCTTGCTCAAATCAAGCTAGACACTCACACAATCATTGTCACATCTACTCCCAAGCACATCATACACAAAATTTCCAATAACTTCCACGTTTTTTAGCAACAAGAGAATCATTTATAAAAACTGACATTGGGGAAACACAACATGATGATACTAAGATACGGAGTTTTCCAACACCCAGAGATGCCCCATCTCATGACACCAACCACACATTATCATCTCGTGCTATGGGCGATGCTAACACCCAGTCACCATTTATCATGTTAGCATTGGTTTTGAGTGCAATATTTGCACCAACAACTATTAGTTTTGAGATATTTCCTATGTTACAAAAATTTATACACCTAATTTCATTATCAATCCGCCAATATAGATATTATACCACCACTTAATTCTAACAACAAGCAACATCACATACGATTCATTTCCTCTTTCGATGGAACCCGGTTCATGTTTTCTACTCATCATTTTTTGGTGTCAAGACTACTAATCCCACCACAAGAGTGGTTCCATCCCCAACGGTGTAGACCCATCCCATATGGACAATGTCAAATTCACTTGGTTCTACGGCATCAACCACGGAATCATGTTATTTCTTGTCTACCAACACGGTTAGGCCCAAACTCCACACTCACAGCCTCGCACAACCCCATTCAACATTAGATAATAGTTTTCACTCAGACAAAGATATTGCAGAGGCCATGATGGAAATCGAATGTCCATGGGACACCATGCATCATCATTTGTTCTTTTTACCTGAAAATTCATTTGTTTCTATTGATGCACCAAGCCATGATGTTTTCACAATAGAATCAAAGTATTTCTTGCCACTAGGATAAGTAGATTGGTTTAAAAATCACATCCTGACACCAGATGAATTCGAGGAGGGGAACATGTCAAATATCTCACCTTCCATTAAAGTCGATATTTCAAACAAACCTGTCATAGTCGAAGAGATCTCCTTGGGGGAAGCATGCTACCCAGAGGAGGTGGCCTCATACACAACCTTGTTCTAAGAATATAGGGATATATTTGCATGTGATTACTCTGAAATGTTAGGCACAAATCCCACCATCGTGGAGCACCATATTGACACCTAGCCTAATTCCCACCTCGTTAGGAAAAAGAAACATCAACTACATCCCTCTAAGGCGGAAGCAATAAAGCAAGAAATTAATAAGCTCCACAAAGTTAGTTTCATTTATCCTATCACTTACACTTATAGGGTTTCCAACTGTATACCCGTCATGAAAAACAGGGCACCATTCGCATCTGTACTAATTTTCAAGATCTAAACAAAGCATGTTCCAATGTAAATTACCCTCCACCATTCATTGACCAAGTTATCGATGTTTTCACTGGTCATGAATCCCTATCCTTCATAGATGGGTTATCTGGGTATAATAAGATCCAGATTCGCCACACGGACCAGTATAAAACAGCCTTCACAACCCCATGGGGCACATTCACATTCCGAGTCATGCCCTTTGTTGTATACCCGTCATGAAAAATAGGGCACCATTCGCGTCTATACTGATTTTCGAGATCTAAACAAAGAATTTTCCAGTGACAATTACCCTACACCATTCATTGACCAAGTTATCGATGTTTTCACTGGTCACGAAGCCGTATCCTTCATGGATGGGTTCTCTGGGTATAATAAGATCTAGATTCGCCACATGAACCAGTATAATATAGCCTTCATAACCCCATGGAGCACATTCAGATTCTGAGTCATGCCTTTTGGTCTTACAAATGTTGGTGCCACCTTCCAACGGGCCATGAATTATATCTTCCATTATCTGCCTCATCTCATACTAGCCTATTCGGACGACCTTACAATATGATCCAAAAAGCGCTTAGACCATTTAGAAGATATATGCCTAATATTTGAGAGATGTTGACAATAAAACATACGCTTGAACCCTCTCAAGTGGGTATTTCGCGTCAACATAGTAAGACTACTAGGATTCATTGTTTCCCAACAAGGTATTAGAGTTGACCTTCTGAAGGTTCATGCCATCCAGAAAATACAACTTCCAAAAAATTTAAAGAAATTACAAATTTTGCACGGTAATGCGAACTTCTTACGTCGCTTTGTCCCTAACTATGCCACTTGTGCACATGGATTCTTACACCTTCTTCGTCGAGATATTCCCTTCCACTAGGATGAGTAGGCACAAAAATCATTTGAAGCCTTAACAAATGCATTATCTCAAGCTCCATTGATTATCCCTCCTCACCACAATAAGGACTATGCCCTTTACCTATCATCTTTTGACGTATTAATCGCAAGGGTATTAGTCCAAGAATGACCTAATAATAGAGAAAACGTAATTTATTACATCAGTAGGAACCTCTCTAGGACTACCTTGAAGTATGAGCCAGTCGAAAAGACTGCCTTTGCCCTAGTACACTCTTGTAATATCCCAAAAGGGAGAATGCAGTAATACAAAAACACAATATAAGAACTACAACAATGTAAACAAATAATCTGAATACACCATCAAAATGTATAGAATAGCTAAGCCATTTTATTATATCGAGGTGGAAAAACAAGTACAACAGTGCTCAAAATATGAGACGCTCAAGCCAAAGAGATGGCCTAGAATGACCCTGAAATACTCCCACAAGAGGGACTATGTAACTATTGGACTGCTAGAAGGAATGCTTCGATGTCCCTGCTGCAAATTTCAGGACTGCAACTGCCAGAAAAATATAAAAGTGCAGATCTAGAAGTTCTGGAGCTCCGATGATGTTGAAACTTTAGATTCGGGCTTTATGATGAATACCCAAGATAACCCAGAAAGGGATTTCTAGATCTAAAAATCTATGAAAATTTCCCTCTTAGGGCTTTCACTATACAACTGTTGGGTGTGCAGATTTTTTTGCATGGACTGAAGAATAGATGGTTGCAATGATACACAATAAACTCTATGCAAGAAGGGTTGATCCCTTCACTAGATTCTTAAGCTAGAAGCTCAAGATCTAGCTCCTCCTTCCTCCTCCACTGAATGTTGTTGTTGAATACTCAACAGCTCCAGAAAATTGCGCTGTCAAGGAGGGAGGCTCTCGAGCCTGCTACTAAATAATGCAATGAAGCTCCTGGATGATGGAAACAGTGAATACAAAGTGAGGAGATGGCCCCTCGTGGGATTTCCAGCTGAAATACTAGAAACTTCGTTCCTCCTTTATATCTTCAAGACTGGACTGTACAATCCTTGAGGGGACCGTTGCTGCATGGAGGTATGAAATATTAGCCTGAATGCCAAATATAGAATTTTTTCTCCTGAAAGGTTGAACTTGAAGAACAAGGTGAAAGGCTGAATCCTCCACTAGTTTCCTAACTGAGATACTAGAAACAACCTCCGCCTCTCAAATCCTCAGGCTTGAATGTGTTATTCATGTGACTGAATGCGCATATGAGAGTGGTTGAATTTGGCACCAATTCCTGATGATGAATGGAATCTCAATATAAACCTTCATAGAGCAGGCATTCGAAGTCCCCTGTGGGTAAGGGTTGGATTTCTGCTCGGAAACACCCGTGTGCTAAATAGCACTGCAGACTTAGCTAAACAACATAAACGTGCATAGAAATGTCACATGACAAATCTAGATCTAAACCGATTGGAAATAATAATAATACAAATTCTACCTTCTATTGTGCCTCCATCTTCCTTATATAATTTGTGAGCCTTCCATATCCCTGGCCTACCTCATGACTGCGTTGTACATGTGGCCACTAGCCTCCATTAATACTTCGTTGTCTCTCCATGTTCTTCACCATCTCTACATTTAATTCCCACTCTCTCCATCATGTGTGCATTAGATGCACAAATTCCTCCACGATCTCATCATTAGTGCTCTATGATCTTACTTTGAATGCACCATGATCTTAGTTGACCTCCTCCAAGATCTCCATGATATTTCATTAATGTGGCATGATCTCCACTCTTCCTTCATTTAAGAGGTTGCTCCACTACTCCATAATGCAGATCTAACTCTAAAATATCCACACACACAGATCAAAAGAGGATTTTATTCATCTATGGTGTTTAAGGGTCCCTCCACCCTCTTATTTACTTAATTAAGTATGAAAATTAAGAACTCTAATATTCCAATTATCTGATGGAAAATTGGGAATATTACAGTCCTCCCTGCCAAAATTTTGCTTTCCCTTAAGCAACTTTAAAAGTGGATGCTATAGCAAACATCCTCCCTCCAAATGGAATCCTCATATGGAAGGCCTTCCCATTTTCCACAATGTGTCATGTATGCCCAACCCCAAAGCTACCTCTTTAGAATGTCTAGAAAGGCCTCCAACTAAAAAGTTAGATACCCTTCCTCATCAATGAATCTCCAAGTGGCAACCATGTGATGTCCAAAGATATCCTCTATACATGAGATACATGAAATGAAGTGGCTTCTTCCCAAAGTGGAAATTCCCAACTCATGAACTATCTCTTTAACCCATGTTACATCACTACAAGGAAAAGACCCTCTAGTGGATGTTTTTGAGGAACCCCTTATAAAAATAGCCCATACATCCATTTGTAGTGGATGTTACTAGAGGAGGTTGGTGAGTGGAGGTTTTTGCAGATGTTTTTCTTCCAGTGTGTTCATCATCCCAAACCGCACTGGTGCGTTCAACTAGAGCAAGCATCGATGCACACAAAACATTGGCACACTAAGACATCATGAGCTCGGTATAAACCCGCTCAGTGTGTCTTATTACTGTAGCGCATTGGTTCTTAAAAAATATTCTGCACCAGTGCATCCTAAAACCCTACTCCAAAACTGAAACATCCCAGTGCAGTCCTAAGAAACTGCACCAGTGCGCCCATAAAACCCACACACCAGAACAGGGTTAAATAAAAAAAAAATATAGCCAAAAATCTGCATTTTCACTTTTTAGTGCTCCAGAGCTCTCAAGCACTGGTGAAACTTTACCTTGTGTGAGGTGCCCTGCCATCAGTGCTCCCATTGGACGCACTACTGTTGTCCATTGCCCGCCATCTCCATTTTGAATTTTGAAAAATGGTGGTAAAATTTAGTTTTGCAAATTCTATAGCCAATATGCCTCCTCGACAGTCAAATGTATAGGTATTTTCCTTGTTTTTCCATAATTAAACCTTTTAGTGGATTAGTTTGTAAATTAGCTTAAAATTCACCTTATTAAAAAATTAAAAAAAATCCCGCGCGGTGCACTCAAGCAGTTCAACTCACACCGGTTTGTGGTTCTGCCTGTAAATTTACAGGTCGCACCGCGACCGGTGCTAACGGTATCCACACCAGTTCCAAGGTGGTATCAAAACGATGCACCGTGATTTTTTAAAATTAAAAAAAGTGTGGTGCGGTTAGTTACCTAGCCACACCATTGACCATGTCCAGTTACAGGAATGCGGTGCGTTGAGGGAAATATCCACCCTAGGGCAGGTACTTTTGTCAGCGCACTGCATTTTGGCAATTCGACATGGTCAATAGTGTGCCTGGGTAAACAACCACATTATTGCCTATGTAGTGATGCCAGGAGGGCGATGCACTTCCTAATCTATACACCCTGGGGTGTATAGTTTGGTTAGTGCACCGCCCTGCTGACATCACTACATAGTCAATGGTGCGGTCATTTACCCGGCCGCACCTTTGACCTTTAAGAATGTGAATAGGGCAGTGCGCTGAAAAATTGCGAGTGCACCGTCTCCGGTGTGTGACAAAAAAATACGCACTGTTACTGGTGCATGCCTCTTTTTTGTGGCGCACCAATTGTTTTTTTTTTTCAAAAAATATTATATACATATATTCCTAAATACTTGTCTCACTTAATAAAAAAAAAATTATTTAATATGTCAATCATTTAGCAACATGAAAGGAGAGAAGAGAGGGAACAAAAACAACAATAAGAAGACTAGTATAACATGGTTCGCCTGTGGGAGGCACGAGAGAGGGAGAGAGATGCGTACCCTCGCCCTATTACAGCAGCTACCCAGGGGCTCCTAAGGCAGGTAGGCCTCCTCAAGTTCTATGAGGAGGCTACATCCCTAAAGGGCCATGGTGTGTTTTTGTGACATCTTATCTGCGGGTGGAATGCCCACCTACAGGATTTTCGATTTGGTCCTAACTAGTGGTACGCACCCATTGAGGAGGATATCTATTTCATTATTGGCCTATCGAGGAGACGGTTGGATTTTCCCTCATTCCCAGAGGTCCCAGTTGGCTATGCAGTAGGGAGTCAGTTGGTGTACTCCCAGAGATACATTAACCTAGATATATTGTCTCCTTCAGATTTTCAGGTATCCAGAAGTTAGCTATGTATTGCTTCATTTGATAGTGAGGATGTGAGGTGCCTCTTGCTACTGATTTCGACCGTTTCACACAACACTAGTGACAGGAAACACATTATTTTCCCGCTTCTATTTTATGTTGATTCTTTAGTACAGGAGCCACGACTTGTGAGGTCGTCTGCCATTTTTTCTGGTAGTTATGTAAAACTTTAGATAGATGTCATGCTCATGCACAAGGGGGGGTGAACTTCCTTTTTTCTTCAGAGCTATTTTTTTTATTGTTTTAGAGGTTTCCAGACACGAGGCCTACTTTTTTTCGGTAGCCTCGTAGGCTAATGCTGCATGTACGGATGCATATGTGGGGACAGATGATGCCCAAGAGGGGCGAGTTTGCCTTTTTTGTGAGGATATCACATGATGCACTGGAGTTGCTAGCCAGTGTTGATGATCATCCCTTCGTTATGGTCCCTTGTCCGTATGTTGGTTTGGATTGGCGAGGGTGTGCCAACATCCTCTTCACAGATGATGAGTCGCCCGATGATAGAGTTAATGTTACTGTTTTATTTAAATTTATTCTAACATGTTCTTTAAATTGTTCTTATTAAATAGTTTAATGAAATTGTCTAATTATTGTTGTGTACTTATATGTATTTTGGAGACATTGGGTCATCTGATGGCGATGATATGCCAACACCACCAAATTATCCAAGTGTGGATCCTGATGACGATCAGGATATGGTAGATGTCGAGGATTGAGCGCCCTTTGCAGGCATACCTGGTCCTCATGGTGCGCCGGTACTGCCTTTTTCTAGGCGTAGGATTGACAATAGATTGAGGATGGAGATGGGAGACCAACTTTTTGCATTGTTTGTGTAGACAGAAGTCAGGCCCGCCACTATGAGAGATATACAGGTCGATGTTAGGCTGGTACATATGTGGAGAGACATTTTGAGTGACATGTACAGCCTGATGTGACATATCATAGGAGCTACGAGCTTGGTTACATGGTTGAGGAGGGCCCTTCAATGTTATAGGCATGGTCGAGACGTCGTATGTCGACAATCCATGAGCAGCGACACATCATCTAATGATGACGATCAGGGGAGTGATCATTGTTCACCTCGTGTCGTGTGAGATGAGAAGCCTGCTACATCGACCAGCAGTCATGATGGAGAGTAGGCTGGACCATTGGCCACGTTGAGTCAGTAGCCTGCAGCATCCAGTAGTATTCATGATCATGAGCAGGCTAGACCATCGACCATGTCGAGTCATCACGATGAGCAACCGACAGTTTATACTGATCAGCATGAGGCACCAGTACCAGATCAGCAGGCATCTAATGATCGGCATGTATCTGAACTTGTCGTGGTTGCACCATTGACTGAGCAGGCCTCGACTAGTACTACTATTGATGATGTACCACCAGCTGATATTTCATGACATTTATATTACAGTTGTATATTTTTGACATTATAAGGTTATATATATATATATGGTGCATGTATTTTATGTTCATGTTGCAGCTGTACTTAATTTACATGTTGGTGATCATCATGATGTGTATATTGTTAGGCCATGTTAGATATTTTCATTTAATGTGCACCTTGCAGATAGATGTGTATGTGATAGCAGTTATTTGACATGAGATGTATATTTGATGTTTGTGTTGTGATGATGTTATACAATACTAATTTTGTTTTGTTAGATGATCATGATCATGATGAATAGATGATGTTAGCGAATTTAATGTGTTTTTTAGTCGAATATGATGTTTGTACGATGGTTATCATGATCATGATGTTTATTTAATTTAATATTAAATGATCATGATATTTATTAAATATTATGTCGTAGTTGTAATTGAAATTTTAATTTTAATTGTATACAAAATTGTAAATTGTATTTGTATTTATAATTGTAATTGTATGTAAAATATTTGTAAAATTTTAATTGTAATTGTAATATTTAATTTATTGTGAAATGATTGTAATTGTATATGTGTAAAATTGTGAAATTTTAATTGTAATTGTAATTCTAATTGTATGTAAAATTCTAAAATTGTAATTGTAATGGTATATATGTAAAATTGTAAAATTGTAATTGTAAGTTTTACGTAAAATTCTAAAATTGTAATTGTAATTGTACGAGAAATTGTAAAATTGTAATTCTAATTCTAATTGTATGTAGAATATTTGTAAAATTTTAATTGTATTACTGTGAAATGATTATAATTGTAATTGTATGTAAAATTTAAAATTTTAATTGTAATTGTATGTGAAATTGTATAATTCTAATTCTAATTCTAATTCTAATTGTATGTGAAATATTTGTAAAATTTTAATTCTATTAATGAGAAAATTTTAATTGTATTAATGTGAAATGATTTTATTAAAAATTTAAATTTGCAAATTTGTAAAATTGTAAATAATGGTAAAATAATAAATCTATAATAATATGAATTTGTTTAACATAATAAAGTTTAGAAAATAATGCAAATAAATTCATGTACTTTAGAATTATCATTATTTTATTATGATCTTACATACCAAAAAAAATAACTTTATACAATATGCCATTGTTTTTGAGATCAACATAATTGCAAATTATCAAGTGAAATATTGATTTTAACATTAACACTATGCAAATTACCAATTAATTCAAAATACATATTATAATGTTTCGAAAAAAATATTCTTATAAGTTATAAGGTAGTTAAGTCTTTTTCTTTATAAAAACCCATCTTAAAAAGTATAAATATTGATGAAATAACGCATGTACCATATCACTCTCGGTTCTCATGATCACCCTCATTATCTTCCAGCTCGCATGGCATGATAACACTATTGTTCTCAAAAATATGTTTTGATCTAGGGTCATGTCTCAATACGAACCACCAATCCCTATCCAACACATCTGGGTAAAAAAGCACTTGGTTGCAGTGTTTGGGGAAAACATAGGGCTCCTTAGCTTCATCCCACATCTTTCTAGAGTTGATACATATCAGCCTACTATCGCGGTCTTCGTTTACATTATTCCGATCAAAGGTATCCCACCACTTGCACCTAAAAATAACACATTGGAAAGAAGAGAAATCCACTTCAGTGATCTCTTGTATCTTTCCGACGTAACCTAACCTCCCTCATACTAGGTTTTGATCACGATGGCTAGATCGACTAGATTGATCAAACTCGAATTCCACTTACAGTCTTGTGTGATGTGTCCATCATCGAAATTTTCTGTGTGAAAATGGTGTCCATATGCCCACATAGATGGGAACAAATGCACCTATAAAAAAGTTAAAAAATAATAGTGTCATATGTCTTATAATAACCCAACATTTAAAATATGAAATATAGATGTAATTACATTTGAAAGGTGCATTATTAAGTTTCAAATGTATATATAAAGTAAATAGATTATTACTTATTTTCTAAACCCAATCCCTACGTTTAACGCATCCTCTTCAGCACACAGGTAACGACCGGTTGCACCGTATTTCTCCCTGACGTGGTGAGCAACCCAACTGTTGGGGCATATTTTTGGCATATTTTCTTTTAAATGATCGGGATAAGGCACAATTCTACTATTAAACTGTCTGAATTATTTCCTGTCACTATCCCATTTCATCCTCTTTTGTTTGTACAATGTGACCCACGAATGTGTCGCTTCAGAATTGTAAAGAACGAATTTATTGATTTCTTCAATTTCTGCATTCGCTGATGAAATAAAACTAACATTATATAGTACATAGAGATCAAAATATACATTATATCGAAGGTCAACATGAATATTTACTTTGTGTAAACTTGAAAATTTATAAGTCACTTACTCTTTATGAAGCACTTTTTTCCATTCGTTTAGAGCAACTCCCCTTCTCTTTTGTCTTCGTCCCAAATCACCACACCTGTTTTGTTGTCGATCTACTTGATGTACTCACTAGCATAATAGAAAGACTCATACGATATGTACCCCTCTGTCATAGACCCCTCAGGTTTTTCCCTTTGTCGAACAAAACCTTAATTTCTTCATGTACCTCTCTAAGAAGAACATCCAACGACAAGAAACCACCCCAACTAATTTCTTCATGTACCTCTCTAAGAAGAACATCCAACGAAAAGAAACCACCCCAACTAATTCAACCTCATCTACTAGGTGGATTAGAAGATGAACCTGCAAGTCCATGAAACTCGTCAACAGATCCTTCTCAAACATACAAACATTCTCAACTATCTATTGATGCCATCATGGAATGCTAGCCACATGAATCTCCTTTAACGTGATCCAACGTACAAATGCAGATAATTTAGATATGGAACATCCTAGGTCTTTAGGGAATTCATGTTTCACACACCCAAGCACGAACAAAGGATAATGACACTGCAAAGTTATAAACACATGCAATAACATAAAAAAATTAGTTATGTTTTATGATCCCTGCATGGGGTAAAATTTATTAATATAACAAATAATAAAATCATTCTTTTGACATTATACATACTCTTAGAAGATTCAAATGGTCAGGTGATTTCAACCCCGACAAATGGTCATCCATGGTGAAGCAGTGCCGTAGTGAAGACCCGTATGAAGATGGCACCCTCACACCCATTATAACTCCTTTGCCAAAGAAAGATCATATTTTTTTTTTAAATCCATGGGACATCACCTTCTTTGAAATACCATGAATTAGAGGGACCAGTGCCCTCCTCTGATCCTATACTTTCTAGTCGTCTTGGCCAATGTTTATTTTTATTTTTTGAAGTAATAAGATCTTTCCTAACAGCCAATGTGTCACTTTGTTTCAATGATATGTGCCTCCATAAATAAGATGAATTTTTTTTAAATATATGCATGGGATCTAATAAGTGGGTAATCTTAATATGCTCCCAATATGGGAGGTTATAAAATATATATTTCCTTTTCATCACAATGGGAAATTTCTAAACACTGGTGTCGAAGAATTCTAGATCATCGAACAGAGGCTCCCCATTTGAATCGAACATTTCTATGAACTCCTTCTCCTTCTCTCTCTCATATTCTCTAAGCCATTCAGCTGGTGTCATTATTGGAGGCCTTTGGGTTCTCTCTCATTTACCATTGAAAGCAGATGCTACTCTTCTGTAAGGGTGTTCTTCTGGGAGGAATACCCTGGAGAAATCATACACCAGCTTTCGTAGGTCCTTGGACCATCTAGCTTTCAGAGAAGGTCCACAACATTTACATCCAAAATACCCTTTTGTTACAAGACCCGCGAGATTATTGTATACAATTTATATGCATGGCACGTTAAATAATATCATGAAGAACATAACAATTACAACAAATTAAATAACTAATATGTGAAATAATATTTTTATGTATATAAACAAATCAATAAACATAAAATTTACCATAGAAAACTCCTAAGCTTGGATAATCATGTGTCGTGTAAGAACATATGCCATACAACGTAAAACTCCTCTTTGTTGTGATGGGTCTTGATATATCGTATACATTTATCCCATCCCATAATTCCTTCAATTCATCTACCAGTGGTTGTAAGTAGATATCCATATTCTTCACTTGTCTTATACCAGGGTCTATGAGAGCCAACATAAGATGTTCATTATTCACGGAAAACCATGGGGGGATATTGTTATTGATCACTACTATAAGCCAAATATAATAGTTGGTGTTCTGGAGGGAATATGGGTTGATGCCATCCATGGCTATGCTGAGTTGTAGACTTCGTACTTCATCCTTGAATTTTTTGGGCCATCTATCCTCTATATGCTTCATGGCTATTGAATCAGTTTGGATTCACATAACTCCCAACTCACTTCTCTATGAGGCATGTCATCCCAGAAACATAGCTAATTATTTGCAACGAAAGAGCCTTTGAATCCTTGGGATTATAGGCATGTGCCTCAATATCTTAAAAGGAGGACCATGTGATTTACACTTCTTTTTTGATATATCATACCTGTCGTGCCCACATTTCAAACATATGTGTTTATCTACATATTATCTTCTATATATAATATAATCATTTTGACATGCAAGATATGATATGTACTCAACACCCAACATTTTCAATGATTTCTTTGCCTCTTCGCAGCTATTGATCAAGACATTATCACTTGGAAGAATATTATCTTTGAATATCCTGTAGTTGGTGATCATGAAAAATATTAATAAATGTACATTAATGCTGATATAATTATTAACATTCATAAAATTGACCGTTTGTAATGTTCATTGTGTACTTATTATATTTCTCAAATTTATATAAGGAAGGAATTTATGGTAACTTACCTCAAAATTTCTAAGAAACATGCATTTGACAAGCCAAATTTTGCTTTCAAGTTGTATAGTAACATCGTTGGCCCCAACCGGGTAGACTTTTACTGACCGCCAAGTTCAAAGAGAGGGGTTGTCGAAGCAAATTTAAGGCTTTCGAAAAATGTGTCAGCGATATGAGCATCATCCCCTAAATGATCATCATTTTGGAATGCATCTAACAACATTGTCTCCCTGGCAGTCGTATCCCTTAAGTAATCATCCATACCAAACTCTATTTGATTTCCTCCATTGCCAACTTGTGAAGTAATACTATTGTTGTAGTCATTCCTAATTGGTGAATTTTGACGTAGCGGGAATTGAATCGGTGGTTGATTCAACCATTCTTGGTATCGTTCCTCTATAATTTTTTCTCTTAATTCATCCTTCTCTCGATTTGACATTGTCATGGGGTGCAACGAAAGATGGTAGGTAGGTTTCTCATCATCACTAGAATCCTAATAATTTCAAAAAAAAAATTGAACATGATTAGTACAAAATCTATGTTATCAATTAGTAAGAACGTTGATAATGCATGATTAATTTGTTTGACGTTGAAATAATTACATTAATATACCAAACACTAATTATTACCATCATTGTCCCGAGATTGTGGCTAGAAGATGCAATATTGTTACAATTGGCAGGGTGAAGTGGTTGTCCAATTTCAACCACCAAATGCGCCTTGCGGTATGTTGCTCCTGATAAGAGCTTCCGAAATTTTGGAGTTGTTTGATTATTTTGTGCATCTGAACTCGATTCTAAATCTGCATGAACCTGCAAATTTGTATACATTATAAATTTTATTAAGCTGATTGACATGGATAAAAAACATAAATTCAATTAGATAATGAAAATATAAATGAAATATGAAGTAAATATTACGTCTCGAGATGGATAGGGAGAACTCCGCGATGGAATTTGAGAAATATTATGGAATGAGATCGATTTTGAAGAACTTTCTATTCGATATAATTATGATATTTTCTCCCTGCATTTGAGCAAAATCAACAATAAATTTTAGCGCACACACCTAAAAGTAATTTCGGTGCCTTAAAAATGGACTTATTGTTATTGGTGCTTATGTACAAATAACCACACTGGTGTTGTTCTAGTTACTATGCATCGGTGCTATGTTATTAACTGATGCACCGGTGTAGTGTTATTAATTGACGTACCGATGACAAAAAGCCGCAAATAAAAAAACGCAACTTTATTTTTTTAAAGTGAAAAAAAGGAAATAAATTGAAAAATGGGTGGCAAAATATTTTCAAAAATCTAATTTCATTAAACAATTCTTTAAATAGTAAACTCTTTTCATTATTTCACTATTTTTGCAAAAAGGTTTAGTAAGAGATTTGCAGGAGACATACCTGGAGCAAGAGAGCATGAGAACACTATGGAGTAATGAAATACTTTCGAATAGAAGTATTCAGACAATCAAAATTCCAAACCTCTGGTGATTCAAACCCTGTAGCATAGAATTTCAAACGATATCGTGATTAAATTTTATTTTATTTTTTACATTTCCTGCAATATTTTTTACAGATTAATTACAGATTTTCAATTTTTTTTTCATTTTTAGAAAAAAAATCCATTTTTACCCTAAACCCTTCATTATTTTTGTTTCTTCCCTTGCTTCTTCATGTTTCTGTGATTTCAGAATTAAGGCTTTTCATTTTAGATTTATAGGGTTTGTATTTTGATATATATAGGCCTATGACATCTAACCCACGGGACGACTTGCATAGTCGGATCACAATCCATGTCAGCCCTTTCCTGAATTTTTTTAATCAGTGCACCCTGCGTAACCTAGCGCACCTCGCACGTACTGCTTGATAAAAAAATTAAAAACAATTTTTTTTTAATCCTTGCGCCATATGTAAAATATGGCACCGGTGAGCTATTTCATTATAGCGCACCGCTCACGTACTGTTTGGCAAAAAAAAAAAATGTGTTAATCGGTGCACCATGTAACATATAATGCATCGGGTCTCCTAGTTGACAGAGAGCACCATACGGTGGTCCCCTGTTTGCGTGGGGCATTTATAAGAATAGGCCGCACTGCCCCCTCCACGACACCATATGCTACAAAAACTAACTTTAAACGATTTTTATTATTTTGTCTATGTTAATCAATGTGGTGGTTAACATGTAACGCACCGGTGCTCCTTGTTGACATAAAGCACCATACGATTTTTTATACTGTTTGGGCAAGCAGTTTATAAGACCTCAAGACGCACCGACGCGATGTGTACACCATGAAAACTTGACTCTAGTTTTGATATTTTTTATTTACAAGAAAATTTGATAATTTATTTATAAAATATATTAATGAATGATATGGTATAGGTTTCATATTGATAAAGAAATGGCTGACAAGAGATCAAGTAACAAAAATACTGATAACACATCAAGAAAAGCAAAAAATGCAAGTTCTTTGTAATTTTTTTACAAAAATTATTATTTTTGAACTATATGTATGTTTAACTAATATGTATTGTTTACTGTGCATCATGCAGAGCCAAAAAATGATGAAGCTCGATAAGATTATTTCTGATCTAGGACCAGAAGAGTGTAAAATCTTGATGAAAAATTGCAAAAGGATGAATGAACGAAAAAATACTATCGATCCAATGTGAGTTTTTTTTCTTTTTTCATTAATAGTATACTTAAAATTATTAGATAACATGTTTCAAACAATCTATTAATTCACATCTGTTTAATGTTCTACAGGGGCGAACAACTTAGAAAAGGAAAGTTATTCTAAGAAAAGAAAAAAAATAGAACATGCAAATGAAAATGAATTGCTCCTTAGCTCATCTGGAGTGGTGCTGGAAGTTAACGAAAGGGGGAAATTTTTTTACAAAAGTTTGAGGGATCTAGTGGAACGAATGTATAGATGTTCTTTCCACTTACAATACAAAAATCAATCCAATGATTCCAAGAACCAAATTTTATCTAAACTACAAGAAGAGTTTCCAGAGAATTGGTCAATGAGACATGTCAGACTTTTAATAGCAAAAACGTACAACAACAAAAAAGAAGGAATGAAAAGTAATATTCCTTTAAATGTTTGTCTAGAATTATTTATAAATATCACTTTTGTTATATTTACTTTTCATATATCAATATAAAAATTAAATAGTTTATTGTCATGTTACATTTTCAAGAAGATTATGAAAATCTCAAAATATGAACGAGCTAATATTAGAAATATTCCAGTAGGAATGTCCAAAAAGGTGTACAAGGAGATGGTCAAAGAAATGGACAAAATTGCATCGCAGGAGGAGCCATCTCAATAACAATGTGCTTCAAATGTAATATGCAATCATTTAATTTTTTGATCATTAGGTACAATAAATAAACAATTTAGCATTAAATATTAATTTTCAAGAATTTTCTTGCAGAAAAGAAAAGAAAATGAAACCCATTCAACACATAAAATAGGATGACAGAGAAGAAAAGGGTTGATATCTAATTTTGTGAGTAATTGTTACTTCCTTATAACAACTTAACTAGATTTCATTTTTGTATTTTTTAAGTTGTTTTACAAAAATCATCATTGAATGTCTTCAAACAGGTGCTAACATACAAAGAAGAACCATCAGACGAATTGATTGAGATTGGGTTAAATATGGGTTGTGAGTATATGTTGGCATATCATAAATTAATTGTGGAATTTGTAAGCATCTATCGATCTTGTTTTACTTAGCTCTGTCTATAATTAATAGAACAAAAAAATATTTTATATTAAATATATGATTTGTTATGGGGTATAAAACTTGCAGGAAACAAAGTATGGAACTGTGCCAACAGATGAAATCTTGAAAGATGGCATACTACATGGTTTTGAAAGAATGTGTATAGTTCATGACTCAATTGTTGCTATGGTACGCCATTTATTTTCGATTTACATTGATATATATTATTTAATATTGCAATTTTAATTATTCTCACCAATGTATATACACTTATTACAGTTTATTTTTATGTTTGTAGATGGAAGGTGAAGAAGAAGAAAACAATCAACATCGTGAACAAAACATTCCTAAAAATAACCCAAGTCATGGAAGTAGCTCTAGCAGTGACAACATTTCAAGCGAAGAATGATGATCACTATGTTTGGATATCAAAGCAAGGCATTGTATTTTTTGAAATATTTGTCTGTGAACTTAGACATTTTGTTTAATGTAATGGACATAGTGTCCCAATTGAAAGACAAAGGGGTACCAATAACTGTCCCATTTTGTATGACAAATACTATCCTATATATATATATATGTGTGTGTGTGTGTGTGTGTGTGTGTGTGTGTGTTTTAATTTATTCTATTGCATTCTCCATTGTCGCTGTGAAATGTAACACCATTGATTAAATTTATGGATGATTAAATATTATAATGAAGAGATGTGAAATTTGATGATATGATATAACAAATTAATCCAAACATCACATTCAAATGCACTAATAAAAATTTAATTCATATGAATATTGTTATAAGATATATATGTGTCGACTTTTGATGAATAATGAATTTTAAAAAATCATAATAATTATGATATGATATAACAAATTAATCCAAACATCACATTCAAATGCATTAATAAAAATTTAATTAATATGAATATTGTTATAAGATGTGTCGACTTTTGATGAATAATGAATTTTAAAAAATCACAATAATTGCACTATTACAGGTCGATGTTTCTAAAGAATACAAAATGAACACTGGTGCGTGTCAGTTACTGTACACTGGTGCATTTGTATGATACAGTGCACCGGTCCATTTCTACGACCTATGGGCACCGCACAAATACCGATACCAATTATAAATCTCAGTGTGTTTGTGTGATACTACGCAATGGTGTGTTTATGTGAGACTACGCACCGGTGTGTTTGTATGACCTATGGGCACCACAAAAATACTAATACGAATTAGAACAATTGGTGTGTTTTTCTGATACTATGCATCAGTGCATTTCTATAAGACTACATACCGGTGTGTTGATATGACATATGGGCACCACACAAATCCCAATACCAATTAGAATGACCCCATGAGTTGTATCACCTACTGTGCGCCCGGTGCAGTTTTAGACCTTTACGGCCCGGTGCATGCACCTTCGACCGCCTTGGGTTGGCCATCTATATGACACGCACAAGTGCATTGACACCTTAGTAGCGCACTAATGAAAAAAACATCCGTAATAACCTTCGGTTACCCAGGTTTTTTAGTTGTGTTGAAATTTCGTTAAAAGCTCCGCCAAAACCTCCATTACCAAAAAGGAATGTTGTAGCAAATGTTTTTTTTTCGATTTTGGTCAATTTTATAACACTAAAAACCTCCTTTATAACCTTCGCTAGAGGATCTTTTACTTGTAGTGCATATAGTAGATTACATCTTTCAATGCTCTCATCATTAGCCCTGTTGGCCTTGTGGGATCCAAGCATCACATCAACATAGTGCAAAATAATAATTAGAGACATATGGATGAACATGTATAATTTCAAACCATATTCTCCCAATAACAACCACCGCAGCAAATCCTTCTGCTTCCATGCTAGATCATCATGAAAACAAGTAAGAGAGCCATATTCTCTCAATATAAGCCACTGCAGCAATGCTTCTTGTTTCCATGCCAAATCAGCATCAATATAAATATGAGAGCCATACTCTCTCAATAGAAGCCACCGCAACAATGCCTCTTGCTGCCACACCACAACATCATCATACCAAGTACAATGACCATAATCCCCCAACAGAAGCCAACACAGTAAGGCCTCATGTTGCCATCCTCCATCAATGTCATGCAATGTATGGGGAGAAATCAACCCATACTCCCCCAAGAGTAACCAAAGCAAAAAGGATTCTTTCTGCCACCTTTATCATCATGATGAAATTCATGGAGAAACAACATATTGATTTACAGGTGGTATGTCACATCAGATTAATACAAACAAGCTCCCTTCTGCCACATCATGTGATATTTATGCCATGTCCCAAACCCAAGTGCATACATGAACATGAGATACATCCCAAACAAAAGTACATTGAAATACATGAGACATATCCCAAACAAAAGAAAATACATGTACATAAGATACATCATGAGATGTCCAAACTCTCTCATCAATAACCAGCTCAGCCATGCCTCCTGCTGCTACATGTCATCAGTGATATACATGGCATGGACCACACAAATTTGAGTTTTTGGGTAGTATCCATACTCACCCAAAAGAAAACAGCGCAGCCATGATTCTTATTGCACGGTGTCATAGATCTGCAAGAAGGTTGGTCACCTCCTGCTTCTCATCCGAATCCATTCATCCCAATGTGGATGACGAATAATTCCAAGCTCAATCTTGGTATCCACCCATGGTTGAATACCAACATCCTCCAACTGAATAGCTTTACACTTCATTAAATGTTTAAGTGCATCTCCATTGAGGTCTCTCCATGATATCCTCTCATCAATGGCCCATTGGAACACATAAGGCTCCATACATGTTGTAGGTGGAATCTCCTCTTTGAGCTATGAGGAGCTCATCATGAAAACTTCATCTTGATAATGGAAAGTACTCTCCGTCACATGATTTCTACCATCTATCATTTGTCCCTCCAGTGCTTCATGAGTGAAGCTACCTGATGGAAAGTAATGTCCATCACAAGATTTCTACCATCTATCATCTATCCCTCTAGTGCTTCATGAGTGAAGCAATCAAGGGTCCTCTGTGCAGTCATACTTTGCTACTCCAAATCAACAAGGTGCTCTAATCCTTGGTTATGCACTTGCCCTGATGGCATGGTCTCACAAATCTCAATATGAGGTACTGAAATAATATGAGATGAAATTATATGCAAACCTTGGATAAGTTGAATCTTGGGAACATCTTGCACATCTACAAGGGTTCCTTAAACTGATGCAATGGTATCTACAACTACTGGTAATCATGATGGCTGCTCTTCTATTGTACCGGTGTTGGTATCTGCCTCCTCCTCCTCATGTATCTCACGAATCATGCATGGGGCTCCAAATTTCAAGAGCTTAAGACCATCTTGCAAGGGTGCACATGCTCTTCCTCCTTATGCAAGTATTGTTGCAGCTAATGGTGGTGGTAGGGGCTCCTCTTCCGGAGTGATAATGAGAACATATTCCTTTGGCTCTTCATGTACTATCTCATTAATGATGGGAAGTGTCTCAATGTGAGATGTCTCCGGTTTCCTTCTACCAAACTTATTTTTCAGTCTTTGAATGAAATATGCATAAGCAGACACTTTGATGTGTGACAAATGACTGAACCACCAATCTTTTGCTTCACCCTCTAGGTGCAGCACTGAAATCTTCACAACCTCTCTTTCTGCTATAGGATATAGCTGAAATAATGTAGCAAACTCTTCCCTCCAAGCCCTCAATGTGCTTGTGGAAGATCCATCAAATGTAGGAAAGAAGAATCTATGCCTCTTTCTTTGATTGCTGGTGTCGGATCTCCTCTCCTCTTTGAGTTGCAAAAATAGTTGGAGAGTGAGATTGTCCTTAAGAGCTCTAGGTTGTGCTTTTTACTCATATAGATATTTACTTAGGGTCTCATACCCCAAGTCTCCTTCATATTCACACCATTTGCCTTCCTTCTCAAAGAAAGTGGATCTAGTAGAATGATGTGAAGCCCTTTGCTTGTTCGGTTGCTTCTTCTGCTGATAGGAAGTGCTTGGACCTTCCTCTTCTTGAAATGTTCTTGGAACCTCATTTTTCATTTCTCTCTTCATTTTTTTGACCTCCTTGGAGATATCTTGCATGGATCTAAAGAAAAGAGTGACAAAACTGCAATCCTCCTTCATGATAGATCTCTACTATCTCCTTCTTCTTTTGATACAAAATATGAAGTGCCCACAAGCTGAGACAAAGATCATGCTCTGATACCACTGTAATATCCCAAAAGGGAGAATGCAGTAATACAAAAACACAATATAAGAACTGCAGCAATGTAAAAAAATAATCCAAATACACCATCAAAATGTACAAAATAGTTGAGCCATTTTATTATATGGAGGTGGACGAACAAGTACAACAGTTCTCAAAATATGAGACACTCAAGCCAAAGAGATGGCTTAGAATGAACCTGAAATGATCCCACAAGAGGGACTGCGTAACTATTGGACTGCTGGAAGGAATACTTCATTGTCCCTGTTGCAAATGTTGGGACTACAATTGCCAGCAAAATATAAAATTGTAGGTCGCGTAGTTCTGGAGCTCCGATGATGTTGAAACTTTAGATCTGGGCTCTATGATGAATACCCAAGATAACCCAAAAAGGGATTTCCATATTTATAAATCTAGGAAAATCACCCTCTTAGGTCTTGCACTATACAACTATTGGGTGTGCATATCTGTTGCATGAACTGAAGAATAGATGGTTGCAATGATACACAGTCAGCTCTATGCAAGAAGGGTTGATCCCTTCACGAGATTCTTAAGTTGGAATCTCAAGATCTAGCTCCTCCTTCCTCCTCCACTGAATTTTGTTGTTGAATGCTCAACAGCTAAAGAAAACTGCACTGTCAGGGAGGGAAACTCTCTAGCCTATTGTTACACAACATTTTTTCACTGTCCCTGTGATCCCCATCCCGCACATTGGAGGACCATTTTTGTGACTAATAAGAAGTTTCATGCCTTGCAAAGACCATCATTGCATCCCTTTCCATGAGGACAACATTCCTTATGTTGACAGTTCCTTGAGAAGACCATCAGAAACACATGTTTTTGGGTTGGCACTGGTAGACCATTATGTCCTCGCACCAATGAGGAAGATTAACACTGGGACCCACACCCATTGGCACTTTGTCCCAGTGAGATACCTATGCTAAGCTGTTTTTGGAATGTTTTTTGAAAATTGAGGAGAATTTTCCATGATAACAACTTCGTGGGAAAGTCAACCTGGGTGGTGTTG
Source organism: Pinus albicaulis (assembly GCA_034641835.2). Taxonomy (NCBI): domain Eukaryota; kingdom Viridiplantae; phylum Streptophyta; class Pinopsida; order Pinales; family Pinaceae; genus Pinus; species Pinus albicaulis. The sequence goes on along the minus strand of CM076572.1, from coordinate 1,055,344,630 downwards.
AGTCTCAACTCTGCATCTTTTCCATACACTTTTCTATACCTTTTTCACTCACCTGAACCTCCCAAGTTGTCAATATCATTGTATGTTAATTGAAAAAGAGCATCTAACATGGTTTTTAATTATATTTTTGTGTTTGCTATTTGATTTAGATTTTGTTCATTCAGCTGCGGAATCTTGCCACTTTCTGCAGCTGCTGCAACTTTCCGCAGCTATTTTGTGAAACTCTATGTTACAGGTGTCTACAGGGAAAACGAGCCACATGGGCAAGTCAGGAATGATGTGGACATGGTTCGTGTCCTATTGGTTCGAGCAAACTCATCTAAAGAAGCCACGGTCAAAGGCGTCCACATGGAAGTCAACCATAGAGTCTTACGGTGACAGGACTCTGTTCCGTGTCACGTAAAGGTTCATATGGCCGTTTCTGAGCTTGCGGAGGACAAGCCGACATCTGTACATGGCTCCATAGTCGAATTCAAGCATCCACTTCTCATAGATTTATTTTCCAACACGGCCATGATCCTAGATCCGTGGACGTAATGGTCTACGTGTTCTCCACCAGCATAAACTTTAGGAGACAGTTATATTTCTTTTGTTATATATAACGTGTTTGCATACGCATATAGAGTTAGTCGATGTTAGTCTCTGTTATCTTTTATTAGTCTTCTCTGTAATGTGATTACGCTGCACTTGTGCCATAACATCACCTTTCTGTAATGACTGCTTTTTAATATAAGAAGACTCTGTTTTCAACCGAAATTCGTATTTGAAGATCGTTGCCAAGGCTGGTGTAGAGGGCCCCTGCTCAGCTAAGGTTTTGTGCATTAGTGTAAAGTTCTCATTTCGTTTCTTTAAAGCTCATTATGCCATAATCCAATCATATGTTTATACATTGCATTTGCTTCATTTCTGTTTATAAACTTCCATAATTTCCATTTCACTTCTGTCTTTCATGTTTTATGTTGTTAATCACTGATCAGTGTTCTTGTTTCAGGTTATAGATAGGCAGCCCGGGCATTTTCATAGCTTTTCGACTAATGACATGGAACTAACATTGTTCTGCTGCTAATTTGCTTTTCATAGTTTCTGTTTAATTTCAGTATTGCTTTGTTCATTTCAGTTTTGCTTATTTGCTTCAGTAGTTAAAATTAGATATATTAAGCTGCTCATAACATCTTCAGTTGCCTCCGAAAGCCACAGCTGGACTGATGGTGAGGGATTGTATTATGAAATGTGTAGTTTAGTATTAGTTTCCTTTCTGCAAATTTAGATATATTAAACTGCTCATAACATCTTCAGTTGCCTCCGAAAGCCACAGCTGGACTCATGGTGAGGGATTGTATTATGAAATGTGTAGTTTAGTATTAGTTTCCTTTCTGCAAATTTAGATATATTAAACTGCTCATAACATCTTCAGTTGCCTCCGAAAGCCACAGCTGGACTGATGGTGAGGGATTGTATTATGAAATGTGTAGTTTGGTATTAGTTTCATTTCTGCAAATTTAGATATATTAAATTATGCATGACATCTTCAGTTGCCTCCGAAAGCCACAGCTGGACTGATGGTGAGGGATTGAATTATGAATGTATGATTTGATATTAGTTTATTTTCTGCAAGTTAGATATCAGTTACTCAATTTGTTTATGGTTACTTCCGAAAATCATAGCTGGACTACTGATGAGGGATCAGAAGACAAATTGATGTAATTTGATTTAGATTTACATTATTGCAACTTTTGGATTTCTTTCAGCACAGTTTCTTTTCTGTTTAGACAGCAGCAAGCATAGTTTGGTTTCATGCTCACTAGTTCATTGTTTTGATTCATTAGACTAGCATCACCTTTTCATTTTGGCAGCATATTTTCATTTCCTTTCAAGTTTTGTCATTGTAATTTTCGAATTCCTTTTTAAAGTTTCAAGTTGGTAAATCATTATAGAGGATATCATTTCCTTGAACAAACATAACCATACTTGTTTTCATTTTAGAATTTCCATTTCATCTTAGAAAACCAAAAATGACAAAAAGTTAAGAAATAGGTTATCTTGCACATATAGTGCGCCGCACTTCATCATCTTACGATTCCCGGATTGACAAATTAAATGCAGCAATTTAGGACACACTAAATTGACCAAACATTTTGGCGCCGTTGCCGGGGAAGTGTAACTAGGTAGCCAATTTCTTATAAAAAAAAAAACACATAAAATCATAAAAGAAGGGAAAACTTGATAACTTCTTGAAGTATGCTCTCCTCTTGCACCTAGTGTGATCTGGAGGATCAGAAAAGAGAGTTATTGGTTTAGTAATTTCTTAAGTATGCTCTCTTCTTGCACCTAGTGTGACCTGGAAGATCAGAAAGAGAATTATTAGCCCAACTTTTTAAAAAATAAAAAAATAAAAAAATGACATGCATAGAGCAAGAGATTCTAGGGGAAGGTTTATAGCTAAAGCCAAGAGTTTGATTTTCACAATTCCATCTTCTTCAAGGCATAGACCAGATTCACCACCATCTACCCCTAGCCTTAAGATTTTTGGAACTCAAGGAGCAGCTGAATTAGAGGATTCTCCTATACCACCTACTCAATCCCATTTAGAAAACAAAGAGACTCTCTCTCATTCTTCCTTGGTAGAAAAACTAGAGGACTTTAAGGACTCTAAAGAAACTATCATGGCGGAGGAAGTAATAGATGGAGGTAGAGGTAGAGGTAGAAGAGGAGGAAACAATGGAGACAACAATGGTGAAGGAAATAATGGTAGAAATAGGGAAGGAGACAACTTGTTTGGATTCCCTATAGTTGATGAGGAAACTCATGAAACAATGAAAAATATCTCACCATCTGTTCTCCCTAAATTTTATGGATTGCGAAGTGAGGATCCTGAAACATTTATGTTTGAGTTTGAAGTTGTGTGCCGAACCTATGACTATATGGAAGACTCTCAAAAACTCAAACTGTTTCCTTCAACTTTGAAGGGATCTGCTTTGAAATGGTTCATGGGATTAGCCACTCAATCTATTAGGACTTGGAATGATATGAAGCAAACATTTTTGGATAGATACTTGGACTATTGTATGGCCACCAATCACAAGGATGAGGTATTCAAAATGATGCAAAAAGAAGATGAAAATTTGGAAGACTTACTTGAAAGATTTCAATACAACTTGAAAAGAGCAAAGATGAGCAACTTAGATGATGAAACCTTGAAAGCCCTCATATTAAAAGCCATTAGATATGAATGGATAGATATTTTAAACATGATGGGGAAAGGAGATATTTCTCAACTCCCACTTCGTGACATAACAGAACTATGTGTCCATCTCTCAAGAGGAAAATCTAAAACAGGAAAAGGGCCTAGGGACCCTTCTCTTATTAGGGCTAACAAATCTGCAACTGGATCAGTAAGTAGGGCAGAGATTGGTAATATGCTTGATGAGTTCAAAACTGATATCTTAGGGAGCCTTAGTGAACAACTAGACACCCTTAAAATCCAAAACAAGCAGAAAGCAGAAACAGATGCTTTAGCCATCTTTTGTCTGAAATGTAGGAAGAAACATGCTTTAAGGGAATGTCCCTTGGATGCAAAAGTTGTAGAAACATGTATGATTTGCTCAGAGAATCATGAGATCAAGGATTGTCCTTCAATTCCTGGACTCAAAGTTGTTTTTCAAGAAGACCCAAATTCAGTAGAATCTCTCTATTTTGTTGCAAGAAGACCTTGGCAGGGACAACAAACTCAAGGGTTTAACAACCCTATGAATCTTCAAACCCCACCAAATTGGAATCCTTAGCAACAACCTTGGCCCCAACATCAAAATCCATATCAGCCATGGGTACAAGGGATGCAAAATCCTTATGGGAGATTTGCTCAATTTTATCAATATCCTCCATCTTTCCAAAATCAACAAGCTCCACAACTTCCAAACACAAATCCACAACTTTCATTGCCATTTCCACAACAACAACCTTCTCAACAAAATCCAAATCCTCAACTCATGCTCCCATACCAACAAAAGACAAATCAACTTCCAGCTCAGCCATTGCCAAATCCTAATAATAAAAATCCTCAAAATACTTACATGGTAGAAGGACAAAAATTTCCTACCTATATGATTGTTCCTCTCAACGATGTACAACTCAGATCTGGTAGAGTTTTAGAAAAACCTTCTATAGACATTCAAGAGCAAGATACCTCTGAGGAGGACTCTCTTCAAGTCAATAAGGGTTTTGAGGAAGAATCTCTTCAAAATTCAAAAATTCAAAAAGAAAAAGAAAAGCTAACATCCACAACTCCTATAGTTGAGCAACCTGTATCTTCATCTACACCTCCTTTTCCGGAAAGACCACAAATTGATAAGGGGGTGGAAAAACAAATCTTGTTGCCTAACTATGACTTTCTAGATGAATTGAAGAATGTTTGTATCAAGATTCCATTGCTACAAGCTATTCGAGAAATTCCTATTCTAGCAAAAACCATAAAGGAGTTGAGTTTCAAAAGACCAGGAAGGAAACTAAAAGACACAAGAAGAATCCACCTGGTAGGAAAGATTGCAGATATTATGATGGGAAAAATTACCATGCAGAAGTATGTAGATCCAGGAAGTCCAATTGTCCAGACACATATAAATGGGATAGAAATTCCAAACACACTGATTGACTTAGGGGCTGCTATCAACATTATGAGTAGACAGACTATGGACCAGCTAAAACTTCCTAACCTTCTTTTTACACCTACTTTACTGCAACTTGCAGATCGATCCATTATTAAACCAGATGGTGTATTAGAAGATATTTCGGTCTCCTTAGATTCTTGGGAATATCCAGTAGATTTTATGATTTTGACTCCCAAAAGTAATCTAGGAGGGCACCCACTTATCTTAGGAAGACCTTGGCTAGCCACAGCTGATGCTTTTATTAGTTGTAGATCTGGGGACATGTACATTTCTAATGGTAATTCGACAAAGAAATTCAATTTGTATCCTCCAACAAGAGCAATCACAGAAGTAGGAGACAATGAATGGGTTGATGATGAGGACACTATACAACCTGTCTTTACCATTTCTGAAATCAGTGAGGATAGTCAAATTCTGAACACATTAGAAAATTTTGAGACATCTTCAAAATATGACCCCACACAATTTCAGTTGGAATCTGACATAGAATATTTATCATCAAGACAAATGTCTCTTTACTCTATGGAAGAATTTGGTAGTTCTACTATTGAGATTTTTCCAGGAAAAACACTGAATATCAACAAACATTTGGAAAAGTCACAACAAGAAGAACTAACCAAAATCTTGCAAAAACATTCTACTGCATTTGCATGGGAGTATACTGACATGAAGGGTATTGATCCTAAGACTTGCATCCATCATATCTACATTGAGGAAAACAGTAGACCAATCAGACAACCTCAAAGAAGGATGAATCCAAATCTTAGGGAGATAGTGAAAGAAGAGCTCCAAAAACTTCTCAATGTAAACTTCATTTATCCAATTTCAGATAGCCGATGGGTTTCTCCTTGGGTTATAGTACCTAAAAAGAATGGTAAATGGAGAGTATGCATTGATTACAGGGAATTGAACAAAGCAACTTTGAAGGATCACTTTCCTTTGCCTTTTATTGATCAGGTATTAGATACATTAGCAGGTAAAAAGTACTTTTCGTTTTTGGATGGTTTTAGTGGCTATAATCAAATTCAGGTAGCACCTGAAGATCAAGATAAGACCACATTTACTTGTCCATGGGGAACTTTTGCCTACCGAGTACTTCCTTTTGGGTTATGTAATGCACCTGCAACATTCCAAAGAGCAGTACTAGGAATTTTTCCTGATCTAATCCATGATTGTGTAGAGGTTTATATGGATGATTTTACAGTTTATGGTAATTCATTTGAAGAGGCATTAGAAAATTTGGAAAAATTTCTTATAAGATGTAAAGAAACAAACCTTTAATTAAGCCATGAAAAATGCTTTATGATGTTTACTGAAGGGATTGTTTTGGGGCATCATATTTCAGGAGATGGGATTAAGGTTGATAGATCAAAAGTTGAAGTCATCTCCAAGTTACCTATTCCAAATTGTCAAAGAGATGTTAGAAGTTTTCTGGGATTTATTGGTTACTATAGAAGATTTATAGAAAACTTCACTAAAATAGCATCTCCACTCTTCAAATTGCTTACAAAAGACTGTGAATTTAAATGGGATCCTGATTGTCAATCAGCTTTTGAAACTTTGAAAACAAGAATATCTGAAGCACTTATCTTGAGAGGACCAAATTGGAAACTCCCTTTCCATATTTCTATGGATGCTTCAGATACAGCAATAGGAGCTGTGTTGGGTCAAAAGGATTTAGTTCCTTATGCCATTTATTATACTAGTAAAAATTTGACTCCCACAGAGTTGAATTATACTGTGACTGAAAAAGAGTTTTTAGCTGTTGTTCATGCAATTAATAAGTTTAGACATTACATAACAGGCTATGAAACTTTTATTCATACTGACCATTCTGCAATTAGATATTTTATGAACAAACCTGTTACTAATGGCAGAGTGACAAGATGGCTTTTACTTTTGCAAGAATTCAATATTACTGTGTTGGATAGACCAGGAAAACAGAATACAGTAGTTGATTTCTTGTCTAGGATTCAGAATACTAAAGAAGATTCTCCTGTAGAAGATAAGTTTCCTGATGAATATTTGTTTGCAGTAACTATTAAGACCCCTTGGTATGCAGATGTTGCTAACTATTTGGTTACAGGGAAACTACCTTCACATTTATTTCCAAGAGAAAAACGAAAGATTATTCAGGAGAGTTCAAGATATTCATGGATTTCTAACGAATTGTTTAAAACAGGGCCAGATCTTGTGATCAGAAGATGTGTCGGGGAAGATGAAATGCCTGATATTCTTAAGGCATGTCATGATGAACCATGCGGCGGACACTTTGCGGACAAAAGGACGGCCTATAAAATCCTTTCCTTGGGATATTATTGGCCTTCTCTCTTCAAAGATGCAAAACAATATGTCAAAAGGTGTGATAGCTGCCAAATAGTAGGGAAACCTACCCTTTCAAATGAAATGCCATTGCAAACACAGGTACTCATTGAACCCTTTGAAAAATGGGCTTTAGATTTCATTAGACCTATTAATCCACCATCTAAGCAAAAGAAGTATATATTGGTTTGTATTGATTATGTTACTAAATGGGTAGAAGCCAAAGCATTAGTATCTGCTATTGAAAATTCAGTTGTTCATTTTCTTTATGAGGATATTTTTACTCGCTTTGGTGTTCCAAGAGAAATTGTGACAGATCAGGGAAGCCAATTCACATCCAACTTGGTGGAGAAGTTGATGGAAGAATACAAAATCAAGCACGGAAGATCTACTCCTTACCATCCGCAAGAAAATGGTCAAGTGGAGTCTACAAACAAAGTTCTTGAAAGTATCATCACCAAAACTGTTCATCTACATAGAAGAGATTGGGCAGAAAGGCTTCCTGAAGCCTTGTGGGCCTACGGAACTACATGGAGAAATACAACAGGACATTCTCCCTATGAACTTGTTTATGGGAAAGAAGTCTTGCTCCCCATTGAGTTCCAAGTCAAGACCTTCAAGATAGCAGTTCAGTTGGGGATGGACTTATCAGAAACCCAAAAGCATAGAATGGAGCAGTTGAATGAGCTAGATGAGATCAGACAAGAAGCAATTCTAAGAACTGATCTAGTTCAATATCAAAGAACTAAATGGCATGACAAATATATCAAAGAGAAGAAGTTTCAAGAAGGAGATTGGGCATTGTTGTTTGATTCCAAGTTTAAAGATTTTCAAGGAAAATTTCAGACTCATTGGCTTGGGCCATATGAGATTGACAAGATCTTTAGCAATGGAGCAGTAAGAATCAAGACCATTGATGAGTTTCAAACTCCTCTTATTGTGAATGGCCATAGATTGAAAGCTTATCATAAGCCACTCTCAAAAGAGGATTTTGTCAAAATGTTTCAAGAAAGTTCTGCAATCAGGCTGGTACAGAAGAATTCTTCTTCTCCACCAGCCTAGCTTTTGTTCTTTTAAGTTAAAAAAAATAAAAAATAAAATAAAATAAAAATAAAAATAAAAAAAAACTGGTATAAGCCTGAAAACACTGATTGGCAGTCTTATACAGAAAATATAGGGTGAAAATCAGGAACACCCGACACTCTATATTTTCCAAAAAAAAATAAAAAATCTCTCTTTCATTTCACAAGTTTTGTAATCATTCACTCCATTCCATTCCACTTCATTCCATTTCATTTCACTTCATTTCACTCCACTCCACTTCATTTCATCCATTTCATTCCATTTCATTAATAAAAATATTTTTCATGACCATTTCCATCTGGTCATTTGTCATCTGTTCATTTCCATTCATCCAAGTAATAGCTGTGTCAGTTTCCGCAGCTGACATCTGTTTCCGCAGCTGACTCCAGTTTCCGCAGCCAGAAGCAGATTCCGCAGCTACTACTCTGTTTTCAAAAAGAATGTACATTCAGACGTTATTATGAAATAAAATGCAGGTGAGAGGATCAAAAATGAAGACATGGAGCATTCAAGACACCAATGGAGATCAATTAGTTGAAGACCAAGGGAAAAGGCAAAGATTCCAAAGGTATGAATAAAATTTATTTCAAATAGCATTGAAAACACATTTTTATATAGTTCTGAACCATGAGCTCTATCCATTATGTGCAATGATTATATTGACAATTCCGTAACCTTTCACGATCTCCATATTATCCTCTCGCATTCATTCACAAACGGTTCCATGATTAAACCCCCGATTTTCACTCATGATACAATATCCCACCGGTGACAATGAGACGTATTTGATTTGACCAAGGACTCTTACAGCCGCATAAATCCATAACCGTTGATTGAAACGTGTTCACATTTATTTCGCAGCCACCAAATTTCAAAACGCTGCCGAATGTGTTATACTCTGTCAATTTCATAGTCGTATCTCTGTTATGCTCACGAAACCCTTTTCTATTCTGTCTCACTCCATTCCGTTCATTGTGCTCATTTCCACTCTCGGATATCTACCCACAGTCTCACTCCATTCCGTTCATTGTGCTCATTCCCATTCTATAATATATTCCCACATTCATTGCGCTTATCTCTGTGCATTCAGCCGTTCTGTTTCCATTAAACCCTCACGCAGGCAAATTTGTGAAGAGCAGAAAGAAAAAAATGGGTAAATTGCTAAGAGCAGAGCCGGAAGGACCTAAGTTTATAGAGGGATATCCGCAAGTAAAGGAGATATTGAAGAAAGCAAATTGGCTGCGGTTTATTCAGAAATTCAGAGGTTATCATAAAGAAGTGACGAAGGCATTCGCAAGGTCGTTTAATGGCTTGGAAGCAGAGATTGGAGACCTTAAGTTTGCGGTCAATGAAGCATCTATAGCAACAGCCACAGAACTTCTTCAGGAGGGTGAGCGTTGGTTTAAGAATAAAAGCATCAGTGATGAAGCATGGAGAACAATCTTACGAAACCAAGGTATGGACATAACTATTTTTAAAAGAGGAATTCCCGTGCATGCATTGAAAGAGGAATGGGCTACTTTGCTGCTAGTTGTTCAGAAATTCATTACATGTGAAGGCCATTTTGGGTCCATGTACATGTACCATACCAGGTTACTGATGAATTTTCTAGATAATCAAGCTCTCAATCTCCCATATTTTCTGTTAAATAGCTTGAAGAAAATGTCTGTGACTGTTCAGAAACATTTAGGAGATGTAGAACCTCATCTATATCACCACGGCCTTATAAAAATTTTGATTGAAAAGGAGTTAAAGGAAAATAAAGACACATGGGAACAATTTCTAGTTAGAAATTTCTTTGAGGAACCTCAGGAAATTCCTAAAGGTAGCACAGCAAGAAGAAGTAGGAGAAAAAGAACAATTGATGAAATCCAAAATACTCCTACTACTGCAATTGAAAGAACTGATAGGGAAGAAATACTGTCAAAGAGGAAGAAGAAAGAAATCAAGGGTAAGAAGCCAATAACACCAAAAGAAAGAAAAACTATTGAGGCTATACATAAAAATCCTTCTTCTGAAGAAGAAGATAATCAAGTGTTATCTGAAAGACTAGTTTATCTTCAAAAACAGTCCTCTATGGCCAAGAAGACAGAGAAAGGAAAACAAAAACAAAAGGATAGTGCACCACAGCGTGTGAGAAGAAGCAGAAGACTTAAGGGGAAATTGAGGAAAACGCAAATGAAGGGTCCTCATTTCATTGATTTGGGAGAGGAAACATCTGAACAGTCCCCAGCTGACCATAGTCCATCTCAGTCAGTTAGTGAACCTGGTTCATTTCATTCCCAATCAGACATTGAACATACTCCATCCCATTCTCAGCAAGATATTGATGTGAGCCCTCCTCACCCAGATTATTCTCCTTCACGGCATTTTGGGGACAGCCCAATAAAAATGACACCTGAAATAGACCCCAAGCAGCAGGAAGTATATGACTATATAGAGTATTTGGAAAAGGCAGCTACAGGTCCTAGTACTTCATCCATTCAGCCTCATACAGTACAGGATGATTTAGTCCAATCACTAAAACAGGAAATCTTTGAGCTAGAGCTTTTAAATAGGCACATCAAAAATGAAAATGAGACATTGAAAGAACAAGGTAAATTGGACAAAATCATCCATGATAATACCATGCTACATCTGGGAATATGGCAAAAGAAGAACAAGAAATTGAAAAGGAAATGCCAGAAGTTGAACAGAGCACTGGTTAATATCAAATTTAGGTGCTTAATGAAGAAACCCAGAATGTTGGCAGCACCAAGGAAGAGGAGGAGAGGATTAGACGTGCTGGCTGAAGTGTCAAGGCATATGAACTGAGGAAGGAATATCAAAATTTTGGTTGCATGAGGACATGCAACACCTTCACAGTGGGGGTATGTTGAGTCTCAATTCCGCATCTTTTCCATACACTTTTCTATACCTTTTTCACTCACCTGAACCTCCCAAGTTGTCAATATCATTGTATGTTAATTGCAAAAGAGCATCTAACATGGTTTTTAATTATATTTTTGTGTTTGCTATTTGATTTAGATTTTGTTCATTCAGCTGCGGAATCTTGCCACTTTCCGCAGCTGCTGCAACTTTCCGCAGCTATTTTTTGAAACTCTATGTTACAGGTGTTTACAAGGAAAACGAGCCACATGGGCAAGTCAGGAATGATGTGGACATGGTTCGTGTCCTATTGGTTCGAGCAAACTCATCTAAAGAAGCCGCGGTCAAAGGTGTCCACATGGAAGTTAACCATAGAGTCTTACGGTGACAGGACTCTGTTCCGTGTCACGTAAAGGTTCATATGGCCGTTTCTGAGCTTGCGGAGGACAAGTTGACATATGTACATGGCTCCATAGTCGAATTCAAGCATCCACTTCTCATAGATTTATTTTCCAACACGGCCATGATCCTAGATCCGTGGACATAATGGTCTACGTGTTCTACACCAGCATAAACTTTAGGAGACAGTTATATTTCTTTTGTTATATATAACGCGTTTGCATACGCATATAGAGTTAGTCCCGATTAGTCTCTGTTAATTTTATTAAGTCTGCTCTGTAATGTAATTACGCTGCCTTTGAGCCGTAATACTACTTCACTGTTATGACTGCATTTTAATATAAGAAGACTCTGTTTTCAACCAAAATTCGTATTTGAAGATCGTTGCCAAGGCTGGTGTAGAGGGCCCCTGCACTTGCCAAGGTTCTGTGCATTATTGTATAGTTCTTGTTTTGTTTCCTTCAAGCTCATTGTACCATAATTCATTCACATGTTTATACATTGCATTTCTCATAGTATATATGTTTCATTTCTGTTTATAGTATTTCATGCTTTCCATTTCAATTCTGTCTCTCATGTTTTATGTTATTAATCACTGATCAGTGTTCTTGTTTCAGGTTATAGATAGGCAGCCCAGGCATTTTCATAGCTTTTTGACTAATGACATGGAATTAACATTGTTCTGCTGCTAATGTGTTTTTCTTAGTTTCTGTTTCATTTCAGTATTGCTTTGTTTAACTCAGTTTTGCTTATTTTCTTCAGTAGTTAAAATTAGATATATCAAATTGCTCATAACATCTGCAGTTGCCTCCGAAAGCCACAGCTGGACTGATGGTGAGGGATTGTATTATGAAATGTGTAGTTTGGTATTAGTTTCCTTTCTGCAAATTTAGATATATTAGACTGCTCATAGCATCTTCAGTTGCCTCCGAAAGCCACAGCCGGACTGATGGTGAGGGATTGTATTATGAAATGTGTAGTTTAGTATTAGATTCCTTTCTGCAAATTTAGATATATTAAACTGCTCATAACATCTTCAGTTGCCTCCGAAAGCCACAGCTGGACTGATGGTGAGGGATTGTATTATGAAATGTGTAGTTTGGTATTAGTTTCATTTCTGCAAATTTAGATATATTAAATTATGCATGACATCTTCAGTTGCCTCCGAAAGCCACAACTGGACTGATGGTGAGGGATTGAATTATGAATGTATGATTTGACATTAGTTTATTTTCTGCAAGTTAGATATCAGTTACTCAAGTTGTTTATGGTTACTTCCGAAAATCATAGCTGGACTACTGATGAGGGATTAGAAGACAAATTGATGTAATTTGATTTAGATTTACTTTATTGCAACTTTTGGATTTCTTTCAGCACGGTTTCTTTTCTGTTTAGACAGCAGCAAGCATAGTTTGGTTTCATGCTCACTAGTTCATTGTTTTGATTCATTAGACTAGCAACACCTTTTCATTTCGGCAGCATATTTTCATTTCCTTTCAAGTTTTGTCATTGTAATTTTCGAATTCCTTTTTAAAGTTTCAAGTTGGTAAATCATTATAGAGGATATCATTTCCTTGAACAAACATAACCATACTTGTTTTCATTTTAGAATTTCCATTTCATCTTAGAAAACCAAAAACGACAAAAAGTTAAGAAATAGGTTATCTTGCACATATAGTGCGCCGCACTTCATCAGCTTACGATTCCTGGATTGACAAATTAAATGTAGAAATTTAGGATACACTAAATTGACCAAACAGGTGGTTCGATTAAATAACCATGACCATCCTCCTTTGGCCTCTTGTTTCCACCTTTTGGGGAAACCTCCCAAAGGATAAGGCCTCCCTTCCACCATTGTAGGGATCCAAACCTCCTCCTCTCCCTCTATAAATAAAGCTATCTCCCTTTGATACACTAGCTGAAAAATTATAGCTGAAAAGCTGAAGAGAATTGTTGAACATCTTGTTGGTGAGAAAGAGCAAAAAAAGACCTTTGTCGAGAGAGAGCTTAGGCTTTTTTCCTCGCCTCGTCCCAATTCCTCGACGATCCTTAGAGATGTGCTTCAACTGAACCCGCTGAAGGAGGCTGCAATGTCAAGGCTCCAGTTGTAATCTCTTTCTTCTATTTATATATACATGACTAATGTCTACTTCCCATCTTGTGTTAATATGGTTTATTTTACGCAATAAGTTTAATCTTCCTTGACTGATTAGCTAGTTACGAATGCAATTAATGTCTTGTATGCTGCTTTTTTCCTTTGATCTTTGTGCAGGAATCCAAGTAACATTGTTGAAGGACTACAACCTGTCAAGGCAGAGATCAAGAGGCCACTACTGCTACAATTGTGACAATCGCGTTGGACTCTAGGTAGGACAATCTACCCCAACCTATTTCATTTGTTACCTAGGAACCTACATATTAACTTTTTCCCTTGTTGTTAGACCCACTCTAGGACTAGAGGGATCGTCTCTGTCCGTAGAGAGGATTTACCTACACAACAAGTTGGAAACTCAGCTGGGGATTAGTGTGAGTTTGTTGCCTCGTTGCTCATTGGGAATTTTCCTTGTCGAGTCGTCTTCGATCGTTTGATTTCTTGCCTGTCTTTTTTGGCTTTCTTGACTGTTTGGAATCCTCATGTTTGGCTCCGAAGTGTGCAGATTGATCTCTTCTCACTGAGTTTTTCCTTTTCCCATGGTTTTTCGGTTTGGCGTGTGTTTTCTTTGAACAGTCATGCCAATTGGCGTTTGTTTCCTTTTTTGCAATAGCACCAACCCCTGTTTCGCGCGAATTACCACCGAAAATTTGCGTTGAATCCCGTAGGATTTGGTTTAACCTTTTTTCTAAGTTTTTGGTCAGCTTTGCTTGACTCTGGGTTGTTTCTTTGATTTTCAATTGGTATTTTGGGCTTGTTCTGACTACTGTAAGCTTGTTCTTCTTAGTTGTTTGTCCATTATCTCATCAGTGAGTTTCATAGCCCTAGGGTTTCTAGGTGTCTTTTGCTCATTAAGCCTTCTGATTGAAGTTCGAGTCGTTTTTATTTTTGTCAGTTCAATTCCCCGATCGATTGTCACTGGTCTTTCTTGATCCTTTGTGTTTTGGTTTGTTGAATGATTACCTTCATTTTTGTTTCACTCTCCATTTCTTCACTTCGATCATAGATCACATTGCTCGTTTGGGTCATTTTGAAAGCTTTTTGTTTGTTTGAAAGAGTGCATCATTGGTTTGAGTACATTTTTATGTTTGTATTGATTTTGAATCATTCATTTTAAGATCTCTACATTCGCAGTGCTCTAAACTAGTGTTCGCTTTTCTTTTTACTATAATAGTGCATTGTGTGCTTCATTCATTCAAAACACAAAAAAATTTCTTTCTTTCATTTGCATCGAAAATAAAAAGTTATTTTGCATAACTAGCTCTTATTGAACTAGGGAAGAGTTTTCATTTCTTATGTAGTTGTATTAGATGCATTAATGGTTTTCTTCTTATGATTTCATTGTTTGCTACTTTGTGAAAGATCTTTATCCTTCTCTTAATTAGCATTCATCGAACAGAAAATGGTTTTATTTTGCATATAGCATGCATTAAGGAATTTGAGATCCCATTTGATAGGGCCTTGAAACTGAAACATTAATTCAAGGTCAACTTTAAAATTTATTCAATAAATCTAAGGAACCATTGGAACCTAACGCAAACATTTTTAGAGGTCTAGGCTAGTGACATTTTCCAGCGTCGTTTAACCTAGTAGCTGTCGTTCACCACTTGGCTTTAAACAGCACTAGTAGGGACTTGTGCTCCTCGTACCATCGTGTATATAAAGGGAGACCCTCATAGGTTCAAATCCTTTATCCATAGGAAGCCGAGTATGCTGACCAGTAACCGTGATACACCGAACAAAACATTCGGGGAGACTATCTGTACGTACATTAAGTCCTTGGTCATTTCTCTTTCATTTGATCACCAAGGTGTGTATGGCAGTTCACAGAAACTTGGTACACTCTCTTGCTTAGATTAACTGAGTAGCCATTTTGATCTTTTTGTGACTCCTTAAAAAGTGAAGAGATCATCAAGAACTTGTCCTTTCACACTCGTTTAATATTGAAAGTGACTAGAGTCATCTTTTGTGTGTTTCTCGACTCTTAAAACATGAAACAACAAAGTTCTATTCCAATGTCATAAAATTAACTGCCTACGATCACATACCCATTAAAATTTTGATGCTTGGCTTGTTTTCGTATTTCCTTAGAGTTTTATCTTGAAGCCTTGAATTGGCTATCTCATTTTTCTTCCTTTTTTGAAATATTGTCACAGTGGTTGAACCACCAGTTTCGTCATCTTCTTCACTACCTCCTAGTGGGAGTCCTTTTCCTAAATTTTCTTTGGAAACACCTCATTCCACTAGGTCTGTCGAGTTTGCACAACCTATTCTTCCAAGTGTTCAACCTCTTTCTACCCGATCTCCTCCTGAAGAGTCAGTTGAGTTCAATTGGCCACCTCAAGGTGCTTGGTCTAGTTTCAGGAGCGAGGAAGAATTCCCTCCTCTTACCTCAGGATCACCATTTTCAACCACTACTTTACCTCCTATTTCTCGTCGACTTTTCAACGGTCTTATGGCTTCGTCAGATATGGATTCTTTGAGTCTTGTTAGAAGTGAAGAGCTGCATGTTTCTATAGGGGAATATCATATTTTCCTAGAAGATCTCCCACGTGTCTCCAGTCAACCTTCTCCTCAATCGGTGTCACTTCCACCCGATTATCATACTTTGAGTCATATTATTTCTGGTGTTGCGTCCACAGCACGGTCCAGTACATCGAATCCTCCAAGGAGTTTGGTCCTTCCTTCATTAGGAATGTCACCTTTGATTCCTAGTTCGTCGGTCATTATTAGATCTGTCCCGGTACACCCTACCATTTTTGTGGCTTCATCTGCACTGGTTTTTATGACTCAGTCGTCAGGATCTTTTCACACTCGCAGGTCTATTTTTCTTAATCCCGCATGGTCTATTAGACCCACTGTGATTAGATCACAAGCTCATGATGTGGAAACCACACATGCTTCTAGTACGGCTACGGTTTCTAATTCTATCCCTGGCGGCCTTACTTTCGATGAGTATCTATTAGTTGTTCAGCAGCAGAACTCTTAGTGTTCTCAGTAGCCCCAAGCTCCTATCGATCCTCCCCATCATTATGATGTCTATGGTAATCCCATATATATGCCTCCCATTGATCCTCATTAGGCTGTTTATCTACCTCCGGTTGATTCCTATCAGACCGTTCCTCATCAAGGGCCATTGATACAAGCGCAACCCTCAGGCCTACAAGGACAACCCTTATAGGGACAACCTTTGGTACAGAAGGGACAAACCTTTAGTCCTCAGGGACAACCTTACGATCCACAAGGACAACCCTTACAGGGTCAACCTTCGATCCAACAAAGGCAACCCTACGGTCCTTCCAGTCAACCTTAGTTTCAACCAAGAGCGTATTATGTTCCTAGGGGACAAATGTATCCACCATAGGGACAACCTTTTGTGCAATAGCAGCAACCTTACATTCTTCAAGGCCAAGATTTTGTATAGCAAGGAAAACCCTACGGTCCTGCTCTGAGTCAACCTGGTTTTCAAGGACAACCTGGTCCATCGCAACCATCAGGCCAACCTCTTCCACAAGGGAAACCTGGTGGCCCTCAGTATCCAGGCCAACCTACTCCACAAGGACAGCCTGCCCAGCCTTAGTAGCCAATTCAAACTTCTCAACCCGCTTAGCAGCCCGTTCAACATGTTCAACCTGCTTAGCAGCCGGTTCAACCTATTCAACCAACTCAACAGCTTTTTCAACCTACTCAGCAGGTGCCACCTGCTCAACCTAAGGTGCTATTTACCCTCCTCAAGGTCTATTTCAGGCTGTATATAGTGTGCCCCAAGGTTTTAATTATTACCCTCAAAATCAATCCCAGATGGTGTATAATCCACCTCAAGGAAATGCTTACATTCCGCAGGAGAATCCATATGTTGCTCAGCAAGGACCTCAATGGTACGCTCAGAATCAATATCCCGGTCCTCAACCCTAGTATGGGCAGAACTATCAAGCTTATAACCCCTATGGAAAGAATCCTCTGGGACAAAACATATAGGGTCATAATTTCTCTCAGCCTGGGTGGAATGTTAACACTGGTCCTTATCAATGACCTCCCATGCCTTTTAATCCTCAATTATCATTTCTTTCAACATTGGAACTACCATATGTGTCAAAGTTGACGAACGATCCAATCCTTCATAACCAGTATTGGCCTCTAGTTCCAACCAAAATTCCTGGTGATTGTCCTAAGTTTGAGGGAAAGTCCGGAGAAGAACCCCAAGCGCACATTATGACATACCATATTTGGTGTTCCTCTAACTCTTGGGTTGACAATTATGTCTGACTCCATCCTTTCCAACAGACTCTTACTGGTGTCGCTGCAAAGTGGTACATTGAACTGTCTCGAGTTATCTTCCAAGATTTCAACTCTTTAGCCATGCCATTTCTCACGCATTTTTAGTTACTGGTTCGCTATGAGACCGAGACGCACCTCCTCACATCCTTGAATCAAGATAGAGTTACTCATATCTCGGATCATATTCATGAATGGAGGCACCATCGTCACTTGATCAAGTTTGATATTGTTGATCAGCTTCTAACTGATTGGTTCACTACCTCATTTCTTAATCAAATTTCTAAAGGCATAGCTATGGGGGCATGTGTAACCAAAGAACAGACCATTTCTCGTGCCCAATACCTTGATCTTGTGTACTCCCAGTCTAGCACGTTGTATGATATCTTGCCTAATGCTCCTCGACTTGGAACTTCTAAAGAACCGGTGACACCATCCGTCGACGGTATCATTGGTTCCGTATCTCATAATTCTCGGAAGTCTTCTCCTTCGAACCCTAGGAAGAAAAAATCTAATCCTTCCAATGATACTGCTTCTCAGTCTACCCTGAATTCTGGTAAAACCGCAGAAGTCAATGTCATTAAGGAAAATCCAGTGGATAAAGCTTCCAAGGGAAAAAAAAATGGTAAAGGTAAGGCCAAAGCTGATACCCTGAAACAGGATTCTCAGAAATCTCATGCTGATGATGGTTCACAGCAAAAACTAAAGTACCCTTGTTTGATTTATGACAAAGAGCACTACATCAAGGACTGTCCTCGATGGGCCGAAGTAAGTAGATTGCTCAAAGGCACCCAAGGAACTTTGGCCGTTCTCAAAGAACCTTTTCCATTATAGTAGACTCATATGGTAGAGAAACCTCAATCCTCTGCCTCTTGTGGCTCTCAGGTTTTCATGATGAACCGTTCTGCATCCATTAATATTGCTACCTAGTCGAAAGATTATACTAAACCGCATCAAGCAGCGGGGAATGAGATCGCTGATGGTCCTCCTCCTCTACCTATTTCTAGCCCTCTTCATATTGAAAGGCCCAGTACTTAGCCCATTGTACGACCACCTTCCAAAGGTGTACTCCGTAAGTCTTCTTACAATCCCAATGCCCGTGCTGCTCAACATTATAGTATTGTTGAGGATTTGGCTCAGGCGCCATCTGCAATGTTTGCATTAGAAGTACTTCAGAGTTTTCCATCTCAACGAAAGGCTTTTCTCTCTATGATCGGCAGGGTTGATCCTGTTGATTCAAGCCTTATCACTTTCGACTTGAATAATTTCATCCCACGTCTCCCACACCAGCTTGCGCTTATCATTCAAGTTGGCATCAATGGAATTAATATCCATTGAGAAGTTGTGGACAAGGGTTTGTCTACGTGTGTCATGTCATCTTCCTGCTGGAAAGCTAGTCATTCTCCAGCTCTGAATTCATCTCCAAATGCTCTAGAAGCGTTTGATGGAAGGGAATCTAAAACTCTTGGTGTTCTCGATAGTTTACCGATTACTCTAGAAGGGAAGATGGTCAATGTCAAGGTTGAAGTAGTTGACACCAAGCTGAATTAAAATATTCTCCTCAGTCTCAGTTGGACTCACGCCATGCTATGCATTCCTTCCATTACCTTTCATGTTTTGAAATTTTCGCACAAAGGAATGATTGTTACAATTGATCAGTTATCGTTCTCCACTTTTTCTTCTTAGAACAACGTTCCGTACGTGGATCAAATTCCTACGCCTTATGAGAGCGTAGGATCAGGTCTTTTCAAAGATCATGCCCTTGTGGGTATTTTTCCTCTTCCTCCACCCAACACTGTTTAGATTAATATGATCTCTCAGTCTCACAACCCATGGATCATCCCTTCGCCTGAGCAGATCGATTCTTTTGGATATTTGATGTCGCTAAGTCCGATCGAGATTGACTATTGTGAACTTATTTTGGCTTCGGAGCCTCTGCCTCTTGATCATGCTCCTTTGGGAATGTCTCTCGACCCTTATTCTCAATCCCCTTGGCTTGGCGATTTGGATTCACCCAATCCCTTGAAATATATATTTCCCTTCGATGAAGCAATCGTGGAAACTATGTCTCTTGAGCATCCCCCGTGGGATGATAGTCATCATCATTCCTCGTTCATGCCTGGCCTCGAGGCCATGTCTACGTGTCTTGAGAGGTTCGCTTCTCAATTTCCCTCTCCTCCGCTTCAAACACCTATTCTGACACATGAAGTTTTTATGGATGATAACTTGAGTAATATCATGCAAACAATGCTTGTCTACATTTCCGTGAAACCAAGAATTGTTGAGAACATCCATATTGGGGTCATCTTCTCTTCAGATGAAGTTCAAGTTTATACTATCCTTTTCGGCGAGTTCTGTGATGTCTTTTTATGGTCTTATGAAGAGATGCCTGGCATTGATCCTAGTATAGTAGTGCATGAGATTCCGACATATCTTGGTGCGAAGCCTATTCATCAGCGAATTCATCCTGTGCAGCCTAGAAAGGCTACCGCTATTAAGGGTGAGGTTGAAAAACTTCTCAAAGTTGGTTTTATCTATCCGATTCCCTTGACAGAATGGATGTCCAATATTGTCCCCGTAGATAAGAAATAGGGCACCATTCGGTTCTTTGTTGATTATCGTGACATTAACCGGGCCTTCCCTAAGGACAATTATCCTACTCCATTTATTGATCAAATCATTGATGACTGCGCAGGGAGTGATATTTTTTCCCTTATGGATGACTTTTCTAGCTACAACCAGATTAACATTATCCCGACCGATCAACATAAGACTGCCTTTATTTGTCCCTGGGGTACTTTCGCATACAAAAATCTCCCTTTCGGTTTGAAAAATGTTGGGGCTACATTTCAGCAAGCGATGTCGTATGCCTTCCACGATATTAAACACATCGTTCAGTCTTATCTGGATGACCTTCCGGCTCATTCAGCTAAGTGTAGAGACCATCCTGACCATCTCCGTTAGATTTTTCTTCACTGTCGACGCTATAACATCTGGTTGAATCTGCATAAGTGCATCTTCTGCATTTATTCCGGTAGACTCTTATGGTTTATCATTTCCAAACATGGAATTCGCCTCGATCTGCTGAAAGTTAAGGCTATCATTAATCCCCCCTCTCCATCGTCATTACATCAAATACAGATTCTGCAGGGGAAGGCTAACTTTTTACACCATTTTATACCTAACTATGCCGAAGTGGCTAAAGGATTCATGTGATTACTAAAGCAAGGCATCTCGTTCCTTTGGAATGAGATCACCCAGAAGTCTTTCGATGCCTTGAAGACGTTGCTTTTCAACGCTCCTTTATTGCATCCTCTGAATTATCATCGTGATTATTCCCTCTATTTGGCTACCGCTTTCAGCACAATTTCCATGGTTTTGGTACAAGATGATGATGTTGGTGATGAACATGTCATTTATTATCTGTCTCATAACCTTATCGATACTGAAACGTGATATGCACATGTTAAGAAGTTGGAATTGGCTGATGTTCAAGCAGTTCAATGTTTTCGTCACTACATTCTGTTGCATAGATTGAATGTAATTTCTGACTGCAACCCTATGACCTACATATTGTCTCATCAATTACTGGGGGGAAAGTACTTGAAGTGGATTGTCATCCTCCAAGAGTTCGATTTGGAGTTCACCACTGCTAAGTCGAAGAAATCATTATTCTTTGCCGATCCAATCTGCTCCCTCCCTTCCGACTCTGCTCCATATGGTTTCGAGGAACACATTCCAGATGATACGCTTTTCCTGGTCAGCACCCTCGATCCTTGGTATGGTGATATCATCATATATCTTTATACTTCTACCTTCAGATCTGAGTTGACGAAGGATGCTCTTCGACGCATCCGCCATCAATCACAACCCTATCGCATGGTTGGGGATACACTCTACCATATCGGAGTTGATTCCATTCTCTGCCAGTGTTTTACTCTCGAGGAGGCTGAGAAAGCCTTTAATGACTGTCACAATGGCACCTGTGATGATCACATGTCTGGTTATGCTACTACACAGAAAATTCTTCGTGTTGGGTATTTCTGTTCCACTATCTTCAAGGATTACATTGTCGTTGTTTGTAAATGTCATTATTGCCAGATCTATCTACACAAAATGCGCGTACCACCTTCCCATCTCCACCCTGTCATTACTGTTGGTCCCTTTGCGAAGTGGGGCATCTATTTTATGACGTGCAACCCTCACTAGACCGGGGAGCATGCTTATATCATCATAGTAGTTAAATACTTCACCAAATGGGGCGAAGCAATGCCTACACTTATGGCTGATGGTAAGACAACAGCTTAGTTCATATTCAATCACATCATTTCTAGGTTTGGTATCCCTCAAGCCATCGTTACCGATCATGGTTCCCATTTTCGGCATTATATGGTGGCGGAGTTGTCTTCCAAGTTGGGCCTACATCACAACAGCTCAATGCCATACTATCCTCGGGCCAATGGCCAATTTGAAGCTATGAATAAAGTTCTTGTCACCATGTTATTTTTGGCTCTTTGGGATGCACAAATCAAACTGGCATCTCATGTTATTTTTGGCTCTTTGGGCATACCGAACCTCAGTTAAGGATGCAACTGGATTCACTCCATTTCAGCTTGTTTACAGTCTGGAAGCTACCCTTCTGATTGAGTGTGAGATACCTTTGCTCAAGTTGGCAGTTTAATTACTGCCAAAAACTTCACCTGAAGAAGAGTGTCTTCTCTACTTAGAAAGGCTAGATGAAACTCGCCTCTTTGTTGCTTTGGTCATTGAAGCACAGAAGAAGAGGGTCAAAGCTCATTTTGACCAGTCGATTTCCCCTCGCTCCTTCGTAGAAGGAGACCTTGTCTCCTGTATGACCAAGCTCATGATAAGTTGGTTGTAGGAAAATTTCAACCCATGTGGCATGGGCCCTACATTGTTAAACGTGTTTTGCAGAATGGCGCCTATGAGCTTATTGATTACGAAGGCCATCCTCTGGATCAACCCAGAAATGGGTTGTATCTTAAAAAATATTATGCATGAGTCATTCATCCATGTTTTGTGTACATAGGTGTTCTTTTCATTTTTGTACATTTTTGGATGGGTGTGCTTTGCGAGTGTTTTCCTGCTTGTTGGGTCATTGCTTATTGTGCATATTTCTATTGCCCCTTATGCCGGTTTCGCAGATGCTACTTCCCGCAGTACCCGAAACCTGTCTTCAGCAGCCTGGGTGATTTATGATCCTGCTGGTGAGCTGATCAATCTTCAAGGTATCTATCTAGGACGAGCTACAAACAATTTCGTTGAGTATAGTGTTGTCATTGAACTATTAACTGAGGCGATTACCCTCAGCATTCGTGCATTGGTTGTAAATCTAGACTCATAGCTTGTCATTCTTCAACTCAATAGACATTATTCAGTTAGGAACCCTCACATATTAAGGTTGTATTTACGTGTTAATTTGCTGGAAAGACATTTTGATTACATTACATATCAACATATTCCTAGGTGAATGAATGCATTAACTGATATAGTGGCTAAAATTGTATTAGATAGACATTTTCGTAATTTTTAAAAATCATCATCACATGAAAGTATCCATAATAGGAAAATAGATGCATATATATATATATATATATATATATATATATATATATATATATATATATATATATATATATATATATATATATATATATATATATATATATATCGAATGTTTGCATCGGTGTGGATCAAAAAATATGTGTGTTTCAGTTACATCCTAAGACATTATGTCTCTATAAAAATATGTGGAAATAAAACCTAGGTGTCTACTCGGCATGACACTCATGATAGCATGTCACTGCCCATACAAGTTGCCTCAGCAAGCGGTGAACTCAGTTTGACACCCCTGTAGTGTGTCTCTGGTATGCACAAGGAACATCATTGAATCACGCATAGTCTGGGATCCCACAGGAGATTCCCTCCAAATTGCGTATGATTTCCTCCTCCTCGCCTCCCTCATCATGAGGGGCAACATCAAAGTCGCGAGGAATATGCCTCGCTATTGGGGACATACCTGCAGGTCTCTCTGGGCCAACATCTACATACATGGATTCAATGTCAGAACATGCATAACCAAAAAAATCATAATACTCATAAAAGTAAAAAAATGATTCTTACCAAGTACTTCATCCCAATCCTATCCTTCTGGGAGTGAGAGATCTGCATCACCAGTAAATTATGTGCCAGAGTAGGGCCAATCCTCCATGACGATCAGCTGTCGGCAGAGACACTCAAAGAACTCTGGTCTCCAGGACATCTGTTGACCGCTCCCTGATCTTGGCATCAGAGCTTCCCAACGGGCCATCCGTGGTTCCTGTGCTAGTCGTGTCGGGACTATCACCTCTGGACACTAAAATATTGGTAGTCGTTCCAAGATGAATGATACCAGAATGGACCCGTAACCAAACTGCTTCAGTTTGGCTTTCTTGCATTTTTTCAGTTGACATTTCATGTTGATTGTCACTACCTATTCTCAATTGTAGAGGGTCGGTGTCATGCAATCTACGGCAAGAAGTATTTGTGTCTTTTCCACTTCGTGCGGTGATTGCGATCCTGCAGCTCGTGTGATGGTGTGAAACACTACCTTTAGTGCCAAGTCAGGAATAGTCTGGATATCCACTTTTCTGCTTCCCAGTCCTTTCCTTGCCCCTAGACACACTTTGTCGATCACCATACTCATGTTCTCCATTGTGGGCAGGGTTCCGTTTAGGATTGGTACTGCCCCCCTCCGCGACAGTCCTGTTATGAAATAAACGTCAGAAACTTCGATCTTGATTTCTTGATCATGAATGATGAAATTTTCCTGATCAACATCCTAGACACTGATCAAGTATTGTAAAAGCTACGGTTGAGCTCTAAGGCATGGTTTCATCAAGAATTTCTTGAGCCCACAATCTCTAAGAGCTTCCATGCATCTTTCATTTTCCATGGCAAGTTCGTCTTCCTCACTATGTTCTCGTTCTTTCCATTCGATCACCATTTTTCTGCTTCACACCTGCAAACACATTCATATGACTATTATTAGATAAATTCAAAGCTTTTTTTTGGTTAAAATAGATGTGATTATTTTCATTTACAAGAAAAAATTGGGCATTGTGATTGGCGCGACCATTTTAGAAATGGTCGCGCCAATGGGCGCATCCGAGTTTAGAATTTCGGTCGATTGGCGCGAATCTGTGCCTCATACCCTCTCCAACCGCCACACCCTAAATTTTTCCAAATTCCCCCATAGACACATAAAATTGGGGTTGCAGGTAATGAAAAAAGGAATCAAAATGTAGGAAAGGACGTTATCTCTTACCGGGAACTAACGGATTCGAGATTGATCTGTCGGATTGCCCGCTATCGTCGCCGCAAAATCACAGTGTAAAAAGGGTAACTATTGCTCCACAAGAGGTGAAAGTGAAAAGTAATTATCAAAACCCTAATTAGGTTTTAAGACATATTTTTCGATTATTTCACTATGTTATTTCGATAAATGGGTTTTACGTGCGTCTCTTGTGCAATGATAGGTTTTTTAATGTAATGGCAAGGAAGTAACGAGTTTTATTTTATAATTTTTCGGACTCGGTAAAAACACGAAAAATTCATTGTTGGAGTCATCTTTCAACTCTTTTCTAACTCTGTAAAACTGAAAATATTTCCGAGACTATTGTCATTTTGAATTCGTTAAATGGCTACGAAACGATATCTACCCAGTATACATTTACCCCTTTTTCGGGCAGGGATAGATTATTTACGAAAAAGGAATACCTTAGCCTATCGTGACTAAGAGGTTCTCTCAGATATTGTTTTCTACCTTTTCAGATCTGAGGGACTATTTACAAAAAGGGACCTGCTGGAGTTTTCTTTTCCGCTTCTTTTCAAACTCTCCAAATATGAAAAGATGTCGAGTTCTCCCTTTGTCAGACTCGTTAAACCCTGATGACATCGGACATCGTTACCATGACGTTACCCGAGTTCCTCCTTCCTGAGGCTCATAAAATGTACTAGGATGGATTTTTTCGAAGGAAAAACTTATATCACAAGCATATGTTATCCCCTTCAAGCTTTTTTTCAAAAATAATTGGGGTACTCGCCAGAAATGGTGGGGGAAAATGGAACCAATTCTTAGTCATGTCGGCAGTATGTCACTCTTGAAAATGACACTCATTTGCATTCATGTCGGGTTGGGGACATCTCATTTCGTCATTTTTTCCTCCAGGGGTTTGGGTAATCTGTTTTGGCCTCTTATTAGCTCTTTTCCACGTCATCATAGCCACAGATCCTTTAATGTCAAATACTGCCAAATCCAGAGTTGTGTCCTTGATATGTTCAAGAGAATTTTTCCTTTGTAGTTTTCAGCCTCCCTCTGATCCTCTGTTTGGTCTTGATCCACTATAATCATTTTCCTCTATCTCGTGTCGATGATGTGGGAAACATTATGGCCCTCCTTCGACCATTTCACTTTCTATTGACTTCATCTCATTATCCAGGAATCTAACCTAGAAACTCCTTTTCGGTACCTTGGAGCTTGCATGCCTCAATGGCAGGTTCTTCGCATTCCATGATAGGTCCACATCATTGGCCTTTGATCAAGTGATTCTGTAGGTGTTCAACACCAGATCATTGTTCACATTCAGTGGATTGTACCTGTTGTACCTTGAGAACCATTTTCATTATTGGTGGTTTCTCTCATGCCTGTTAACAGCTTTCATCTTTGCCTGGTAACATTAGGGGAATTTTGAGGTCTAAAATGGGCCTCCTAAGGAAATTATAAAATAATAGTGGAAAAAATCTAATAAGATTTGATGACATCAACAAATTTTGGAGGGAAAAATTAAAAAACTACTTTGTCAATTCATATTTTCAACTTATCTCCCAAAGTTTTTACTCAAATTTCGAGCGGGAGTACTCGTTGGATGCGGAATTTAATTCCCCATCCAAGGAGTACCCATGTTGCATACTTTCGATGGGTCCTACTACACGAAAAATGAGAAATACATAAAAAAACATGATTATAATCACGTTTTTTATGTATTTCTCATTTTTCGTGTAGAAGAGTTCATCGAAAGTATGTAACATGGGTACTCCTTGGATGAGGAATTAAATTCCGCATCCAACGAGTACTCCCGCTCGAAATTTGAGTAAAAATTTTGGGAGATAAGTTTAAAATACGAGTTGAAAAAGTAGGTTTATTATTTTATTATTTTTTAATATTTTTACTTTTTTACTCCAAAAATGGTGAATCATCCATTATGGATGACATCATCATCTTGAATCCTATTGGTTGTTATAAAGTTTATTTTTGTTGTACATTTTTCTTATGAGGCCCATTTTAGACCTCAAAATTCCCCTAATGTCAGGTGACTTTCTTGCATGTTCAACTTCAGCTCACATATTCACATGCTTGAATTTGTACTTGTTTGGGTCGAGATGGAGCACAAGACCCTGGGTTTTGTATGAGAAGATCCAGGCTGAGGGATATTTTGGTTTATCATGACTTATTCCATGACTCTCTTAATTGGATGGTTGCGACCATACCTGAGTCTATTTGTTGATCCTTACTTCTGGATGGCTGCGTCTATTTGTTTATCTCAGTTTTTTATGTACTCTATTATGGATGGCTACACCCATGCCATATGATCATGTATCAGGTATATCAGTTGTATTTGTACTTGTAGGTCTTCTGACAACGGTTTTTGGTTCAAACGTGTTCTCGTAAAGCATTTCACCCCTCCCTCTCTCTCGGAACTCATGCTTTAGGGGGCATCTATTACACATCATTTTTTCATTGTCCCTGTGATCCCCATCCCACACATTGGAGGACTATTTATGTGAATAATAAGAAGTGGCATGTCTTGCAAAGACCATCATTGCATCCCTTTCCATGAGGACAACATTCCTTTTGTTGACAATTCCTTGAGCAAACCATCAAAAACACATGTTTTTGGGTTGGCGCTAGTAGACCGTTATGCCCTCACGCCAATGAGGAAGATTAACACTAGGACCTGCGCCCATTGGCACTCTGTCCCAGTGAGCTACCCATGCCAAGCTATTTTTGGAATGTTTTTTAAAAATAGAGGCGAAGTTTCCATGATAACGACTTCATGGGCGAGTCAGCCTGGGTGGTTCGACTGAATAACCACGAAAATCCTCCTTTGGCCTCTTGTTTCCACATTTTGGGGAAACCTCCCAAAGGATGAGGCCTCCCTTCCACCATTTTAGGGATCCCAACCTCCTCCTCTCCCTCTATAAATAAAGCTATCTCTCATTGATACACTAGCTGAACAATTATAGTTGAAAAGCTGAAGAGAATTTTTGAACATCTTGTTGGTGAGATAGAGAAGAAAGAGACATTTTTTGAGAGAGAGCTTAAGCTTTTGTCCTCACCTCATCCCAATTCCCCGACGATCCTTCGAGACGCACTTCAACTGAACCCGCTGAAGGAGGCTGTGACATCAAGGCTCCGGTTGTAATCTCTTTCTTCTATTTATATATACATGACTAATGTTTGGTTCCCATCTTGTGTTAATATGGTTTATTTTACGCAATATGTTTAATCTTCCTTGACTGATTAGCTAGTTATGAATGCAATTATTTTCTTGTATGCTAATTTTGTCCTTTGATCTTTGTGCAAGAATCCGAGTACCAACGTTGAAGGACCGTGACCTATCAAGGCAGAGATTAAGAGGCCACTACTGCTACAGCTGCAACAATCACGTTGGACTCCATGTAGGACAATATACCCTAGCCTATTTCATTTGTTAACTAGGAACCTACACATTAGCTTGTTCCCTTGTTGCTAGACCCACTCTAGGGCTAGAGGGATCGTCTCTGTCCATAGAGAGGATTTACCTACACAACACCTACTACTAAGTAATGCAATGAATCCTGGATGATGGTAAGAGTGAATACAAAGTCAGGAGATGGTCCCTCACAGGATTTCTAGCTGAAATACTAGAAACTTCGTTCCTCCTTCAAATATTCAAGACTGGATTGCGCAATCCTTGAGGGGATTGTTGTTGCATGGAGTTATGAAATTTTGGCCTGAATGCTGGATATATATCTACTGCTCCTAAAAGGCTTAACTTGAAGAAAAAGGTGAAAATATGAATCCTCCACCGGTTTCCTAGCTGAGATGTTAGAAAAAACCCCCACCTCTCAAACCCTCAAGCAGGAATATGTTATTCCTGTGACTAAATGTGAATATGAGAGTGGTTGAATATGGAACCAATTCCTGATGATGAATGGCAACTCAATAGAAACCTTCCCAGAGTAGGCACTCGAAGTCCCCCATGGGTAAGGGTGGGATTTCCTCTTGGAAACACATGTGTGCTAAACAACACTGAAAACTTAGCTAAATAGCATAAGCGTGCATAAAAATGTCACATGACAAAGCTAGATCTAAAGAAATCAGAAATAATAATAATACAAACCCTAACTTTTATTGTGCCTCCATATTCCTTATATAATTTGTGAGCCTTCCATAGCCCTGGCCCACCTCATAATTGCGATGTAGATGTGGCCACTAGCCTCCATGAAGACTGCACTGTCTCTCCATGTTCTCCACCATATATGAATTTAATTCCCACTCTCTCCATCATGTGTGCATTAGATGCACAACTTCCTCCACTATCTCATCATTATTTCTCTATGATCTTACTTTGAATGCACCATGATCTTAGTTGACCTCCTCCAAGATCTCTGTGATCTTTCATTAATGTGGCATGATCTCCACTCTTCCTTCATTTAATAGGTTTCTCCACTACTCCTTAATGCGTATCTAACTCTAAAATATCCACATACACACATCAAAAGTAGATTTTATTCATTTATGGGGTTTCTGGGTTCCTCCACCCTCTTATTTACTTAATTAAGTATGAAAATTAAGAACTCTAATATTGCAATTATCTGATGGAAAATTGGGAATATTACAACTATATAAAAAATCTTTGGCATTATATCATCTTGTGGACCACCACCATAATAGAAAATATCAACCCCATGAGATATTTTCTCACTCGTCGTATGATGAACCACAAATATGCTCGACGAGTAGTTATTTTGTAGGATTTCGATGTACATTTTGCCTCCCCCAAGAGTAATAAGGTGCTTATCCTTGTTGATTTCATCACAGATATCCCTACAAATACCCAAGGATCCCCCGTTAATGATTTTGTCCCTAAAGAACATGTGTTATTTTTGTAATGGATGACCCCTGGTACGACGACATCCTCCTCTTTCTACAAACTCAAAATTTCAAACCTCAGCTCACTCATGACAACTAGAGATGCATTTGCCACCAAGCCTCCCATTACCTCCTTATGGGATACATACTCCATCGTCGAGGCATCGACACCATCCTTTGTCTACGCCTTAATATCAAACAAGTTGAGCAGGTCTTAAATTATTTCCACAACAGAGCTTGCGGCAGCCTCCTCTTAGAGATGGCTATTGCTCATAAAATACTATGTGTTGGTTATTTCTAGCCCACCCTATTCTATGACTATATTCAAGTAGTAAAGAGATTTGAGTGGTGCCAAATATATTCTCATAAGGCACGAGCTCCACTATCTCCCCTACACCTGACCATCATCTTTGGCCCCTTCTATAAATGGGGCATAGACTTCATGACATGTAACCATTCATCTTCATGCGGCCATAAGTACATTATGGTTGTCATTGATTACTTCACCAAATGGGTTGAATCCATGCCCACATATAATAACACTACTGAAATTTTTGCATGGTTTTTATTTATCCATGTCATAACAGGGTTTGGTGTTCCCAAGGAGTTGGTCTCCGATCGTGGAAAACATTTCGAGAACGCGATATTTCAAAAGTTATCCTGACACCTTGTTTTATCTCATGAGTTTTCTTCTCCATACTACCCTCAACCAAATGGCCAAGTAGAAGTTGTAAATGAAATTATCAAAACAAATTATGTTGCAGTGTATGGTGAAATAACATAAAACCAATTGGCACCACATGGTTATTTCTGCCTTATGGGCATACCGCATTGTGGTCAAAGAATCCATTGGATTCACACCCTTCCAATTAGTCTATGGGTTCGAAGGGTTCGAATTTCTTCTACCCATCGAGTGTAAGATACCTACCCTACACTCAGCCATCAAACTTCTATGTGATACCATACACTTAGAGCAAATGTTGGTGCAGTTGCAACACGTCGACGGGAGTCTCTCCAGAATAATGAAGCACACCAAAAGCAAACTAAATCCTCCTTCAATCGTAATGTCACCCCTTGATCATTCACTGAAGGGGAGTTAGAACTTCGCTATGATTTTTCCAAATAATTCTTAGGACCATGGAAGTTCAAGACATTATGGAAGATCCCCTACATTATTAAACATTGTCTCCTCAAGGGAGCATACATCTTAGCAGAGCCGGATGGAACTTGCCTCAAATATCACGTCAATGAACTCTACCTCAAAAAAATCCATCCATAACATTTAAATCATCCCTAGAATAGAAATGTATTCATTGTGACTTATTTTTATGATAACCACTCCATCTTGAATGTACACTGAAATCACTCTCTCATCATGTGTTGCAGATGGATCATCTACCAGCCTATTACCTTGGGTTCATTTATGATGCTTCTCAATGGTCACAAAACCTCGCAGCAGTAGCCTGGGCCATATACTCTCCTGACCTAACACCCTTTCACCACAATGGGTTATGTATCCATCCATAACATTTAAATCATCCCTAGAATATAAATTTATTCACCATGACTTATTTTTATAATAACCACCCCATCGTGAATGTACACTTAAATCACTCTCTCATCATGTGTCGCAGAAGGATCATCTACCAGCCTATTACCTCGTGTTCATTCATGATGCTTCTCTATGATCACAAAACCTCGCAGCAGTAGCCTGTGCCATATACTCTCCTGACTTGACACCCTTTCACCACAATGGGCTATGTATCGGATCAACCACTAGTAATCAAGCAGAATATGATGTCACCATAGGCCTCTTGGATGATGCCTCCCATCTAGGTATAAGTCACATGCATGTGTTCTTTGATTCCTAGCTTGTTGTATTGCAGTTGAAAAAAAACCTTCAAACTACGTGATCCATGTCTTTTTTAGAAATACATGCATGCACAAATGTTAGCTCGTAGTTTTGATCATATCACATTTTCACATATACTAACAGATCAAAATCATATTGCTGACCGCATAGCTAATCAAATCCTATAATATATATATATATATATATATATATATATATATATATATATATATATATATATATATATATATATATATATATATATATATATATATATATATATATATATATCATCATCATCATCAAGACACAAAAATCATGAGCATTATATCCATCAAATAAATGTAGAGATACATCACATGTATAGAAGCTTGCATATAAAAACACATCATGAGAGCTGCAAAAATCACCATCTCATATATATCAAGACATAAAAATCATGAGCATTATATCCATCAAATAAATGCATAGATACATCACATATAGAAGCATGCACATAAAAAAACATCATGAGAGCTGCAAAAATCACCATCCAGTATATATATATTGAAAAATATATATGTACAAAAAATACATCCGTTGGAACCAGCCGAAAAAATAAGTTATCAACAGGGGAGCATCCTCATAATGGGTGATTTCCCTGCTGCATACATCCAAAATACATCTAGGTTTGAGGCCCATCACCCCCTGCACCCCCCTCCTGAAGCTGCCCAGCCTCATCTAGTGCTGGAACCAGGATAGGATGAGCAGTCTCCACTTCCATCACAAGACGAAAAAGGATAATACATCGCGCTCTATCATGAACCATAACCCTCTCCACCATTTCCTCCCCCAGACCCGCCCAACCCTCCTAAGGAATCCCCCTAATCAGGTCAACCGTACGAACCCACGCATCCTCGGCCTCCTTCAACTGTGCCTCTATAGCATCTGCCTGATACTATGTAGCCTCTGAACACTCCTGAACTCTCATCATCTCAGAGTAGGAGAAGGAACTACCCCGCTCTCTAGAGGGACCACCTATCTCTAAGCTTCAGTACTGAGCTAGTCTCTCAGGGTCCTCCTTAACCATGTCATCTCTCCATCATTATGGCACATCCATCGCACCAGCTATACCTAATCGGCAAGGATAATTTCGCACCAAGTAGGCCAACGGATGTCCACCAGGACCCGCATATGCAAGAAAACATACATGGTATCAGTATAGTCATAAATATACATCATAAATACATGAAAAAAAGCACAAATTCAAAACACACAAATCACATACCTGCTAGACCCCAATAATTTTCAGGGGTAATCCCATATCTGGATCTCCCTTGAGATCCACGTCACAGTATGGGTACTATAGAATCATCTCATGGTTGGACATAAACCAACCCTCTACAATGGGGTTCCATTAATGCCCCACCTCAATTCTTCCTGCTCGAGGCATCACAGGCACCCACTGTCGTATCTATGGATCTCTCTGAGGCCCTGGCAACACTGCTATTATAGGATGCAGCATCATGATCCTCTCATAGAGGATGTTGCAAAGTATGTTGGCATAAAAAAATCTCTACAACGGACCTTTGCGCACATGTGTAAGTTTCACTATCATCCCCCTATATACAAATATAGCCTAGTCATAGAGGTGACCCTCCTGAAATATCTAAAGGACAACAATCTACAATCTAGAAATGTGGTGAGGGGAGGCTAACCCAGCGAGGCACACAATCATCACCAAAGCGGCTCACTCAGCTAAATCTAAAATTTTCTCAATACGGATACATCCTGTATCAATAGATTTGGACTTACAATGGACCCCCGCCCATGCCTGCAGTGCCACCCTACCATGCAGAAGTAGCATCGGTACTACCTCTCCATGAGGCACCATCCCTATAAAAAATTAGACATTCACTGCATTAGTGAATTTGAAGTCTCTGACCTAGATCCTAAACACCTCTCGATTTGGCTCCCATCTCCGTATGAAAAAATGTAGGAACTCATCCTGCGACCTGAGGAAGGAGTTCTGAATGAACTTCAGCAACCTCCATCTAGCTAGTGTCGTGCTCGCATGAGTGTCACCAGAAATCGCTATCCGGATAGGCTCCCATTCATGCTCTCTCCCTGTCATCCCCGTCCTTCCAAAAAGGATGAAGAAAACCAAAAATTAGCCTCATAGGTTTAAAAAAATATCTTTCTCTCAACTCATGCACCTGTCTTAAATATAGGCGTGTAACAGTGTGTCTATCTCTCTGAAATATGTGTAGTACCATGCGGCATTCATCCATATAGATGTGAAATTAACTTATTTTATAACCCTTTAGTCGTGGGAACGTCGACCCAACAGTTGTGCATATGTTTCTCTCATACACGCACAAGTCGTGCCATTGTTTCTTGAACAGTCATGCTACTTGTGTGTGTGTAAACCTAAAAGTTGTGGGGTCATCTCATATAGGAACTCGCGGATGTTTTCTACAACTTCGAGCCAATTGCATGATTGTATTCCCTTGATTCGCAGGGACCGTGCAACTGTTTCGCAGTCGCCCATGTGGATCAAGTCATTTCCCTAAGAAGAGGTTTGTACAGCCTACCTACCCTATCCTACCAAATTTGTGAAGCTTAAGTTGAGTCTTCTTACCTATTTTTCCTCATGCACTTCCTTGGCGCATAGGCTGACCATTATGGTAGAAAATAACTCCTAGACATAGCTCTGCACTCCAAGTCAGCAAGTACAAATTAGGTGTCATATGTCCCACTTTTCCCTATATATCGCCCTCTTTGTCATCTTCCAGAGCCACATTCAAGAGCTCACAACCTCCATTTTCAAATTCATTGGCAACACAAGGATCGGGACAACATCATCTACCATAGGCTCATTTTGGTTCCTGTCTCATGTTCAGAGTACCACTTCAGGTGCACATTCCCATGTTCTTCAATTCATCTTGTGTTATACATTAATTTTTCACCATGCTTATTTTCGCATCCCTGATCCTGAAATGCCTCGTGACATATCATGTGCAATGTTTCCACCATCAAGAAATATGTTAACATATCCCCTTGAAGATCCAAAGAAGACTGCCTTGGAATATTACTCCAGAAACTTGGTCAAATTCCTAGTTTTCTGGGTCAGCACTCTTCCTGGTGCCATGACCACCGCTGGTGTCCTTTTCATAGTATTTTCCTAGCACTTTCAACACCCTAATTTCTTGGAAAGCCACGCTGATCCCCTTTCTAGCACTGCTTCCTCAAATGGAGGAGAAGCTTAAACCTCTGGAAGCTCAAGGGCGGCGAGTTGGTTGTTGAACGGTGGTGATAAGGTCGAACTCTCTAATTTTAGAGCCTTCATCTCATCTATGGGGGATCATCCCTTAGAAAGTGGGTCTTCCTCCTCCTTTCATGGGCTCCCAACCTCTTCTCCTTTCCTATAAATTCACATCCCTCATTCCCCCAATTTTAGAGCTTGGCTGATCATTGTAAAACTCGTATAAACTCTCATCCCTTTGCATGCTAGCATCGTGATAAAGCCTAAGTGCTTGAGAGAAGGAATTATTTTTGAACTTCGGTGAAGGACTCGGATTTTCACCTAAGGACGCCTCCAACATCAAGGCCTGGGTTGTAAGATCTCCTTTTGTAATTTATCAATAATAAAATCTGATGTTTTCTTTCTATATTTGTCTAAATGTTTATGCAAATATTCTGGTACTCCTTGATCTACTAGATAGCTAATGTTTACGTTTATTATGTATTGTATCATGTTTTTTGTTGTCTCTTGATCATCCGCA
The DNA here is from genome assembly GCA_034641835.2 of Pinus albicaulis. Classification (NCBI taxonomy): domain Eukaryota; kingdom Viridiplantae; phylum Streptophyta; class Pinopsida; order Pinales; family Pinaceae; genus Pinus; species Pinus albicaulis. Next base: position 1,055,309,055 of record CM076572.1, on the reverse strand, counting down.
GGTATGCACGTGCCATCAACAGCAATAATTGGGCCTACAAGGATCATGGGTTGAGGTCGCCATCAATAAGTTGCATTTGTTGAAAAAAATGAATTCAATTGAAAATAATTGCATTTCATAAATTTGAACTAGTTTGGGGGGGATTATTGTTGCTGCATTGATTCCATTATTGCTTGTATCTCTTCCCTAAATAGTTTAGGATTCATCGAAATGGAAAGATTTCTTTTTTTCATTTAATTTGCACTATAAGGATTCAGGTGACATTCGTTTTGAGCCTTGAAACTGAAGTTTTAATCAATATCAACTTAAAATGAAGCCAATTTACTTTGAGGAGAATTGGAATTAATGAGAATATTTTGTGGTCTAGGCTAGAGACGTGTTCCGACATCGTTAAATGTAGGAGTTGTCACTAATGGTCTTTGTTACAACCCAAGGGTGATATATCATCCCACGTATGGAAGTATATTTATGTATGATAAGTATATTTGGGGCACTCTCATTGAGTAGTTACGCATTAGACAACACTACTACGGATTGGACTCCCACATACTGTCACGTATATTTAGGGAGACACCACTAGGTTTCAAACCTGCCATAGGTAACTGAGTCAGCTACCTTGTAGGCATGATACACCGAACATAGCATTTGGGGATATTGGTTGCCATACATTAAGTCCTTTGTCATTTTTATATCATTTGATCTCTAGTGTATATTGCAGTTCATGGCTACTTGGTAAACTTTTATGCCTAGCACGCCCTTTTTAATTTATTTTTTGTTAATTATAAAAGTAACTGCCCACGAAAACATCTCACCCCTATAGTTATCTAGCCTTTTATTACTTGGTAAATTGTGATTTTGTTCACCTCCTCCTTTTTTATCTCATTTTGAAAGGTCATCGCAGTTGAATCGTCAAATTCTCCCATTCCATCCTCTGAAGGATCTCAAGAACCTTCTCTTAATGTCCCTTGGTTTCTGGTTGGCCCTCTTGAAGTGCAAGGTGAAGAGCTTGGAATTGTCATCAGTGTTCAACCCATATCATCTCGAGCACCGCCTAATGATTCTCCTTGGACAACATCGGAAGACTCTGAGCCAGAAAGCCCCGAACCATCTGCATAGTTCTCGGTGTTTCCTCAAAATCAGATCTTTGATCTTATTTTAGTCTCGCCTCAGCAACCTTATAGCACCTTTTATCAACCCAAAATCCCTTTTCGTGCTTCTCCAGTAGGGTCTCGCTCTACTATCTGTCAATTGTTTCCTGAAAAAATGGCATCCAATGTTGATGATGTTCCATTCATGAGCGCTCCTCAAAGCACTCTTTAGGAAACCTCTGGCTCTTATATCCTGGAAGTTTCTTCATTAGTTTTTCCCTCCGAGGGAGAGCTGTTCGGATCCACACCTCACGATTCAGGTAGTGGAACCGAAATATTTTCTAGTCATGTTGCGTCCACGCTCCCACATGGTTATACCTCTTTGGGAAACCTCATTTCTGGAGCTTCCAGTGGTACACCTTTATTTCTAAATCTCGTTTGGTCAACAGGTACTCCTCCGTCTTCTGGCCCATTATTTTTCAATGTGGTCATTGTGTCTCAACCTGTTGTTCGACCTACGGTCACCATTGGTAAAATGACCAAGTCGATCGGATCCTTTGTCCCCTATTTGCCATCCATGATTAATGCAGTCCCACCATTGAGTGGAAAATCCACAGTTTCGTTTGAAAATCGATAGTTTCGTTTGTACCTGGGGGGGATTCTAACCTTCTTTATGTACCTCCCTTGTTAGGTGGGGGGCAACCAAGTTTTGGGTCTATTCCTGGGGTAGCACATCCTCATGTTCAATATTCTCAGGTTCAGTAGCCCCTTCAGCAACCAAAAGTATCATATTCATATGTTTAGCAACCTAACATTCCTTATGTTCAAAGGATGAATGTACAATATCAGTATGTTCCACAACCGAATGTATATCAGCAGTATGTCCAACAGCCCCAGCCTTCGGTAAGTGTTTTTGTGACTAATCCTTAGTTTGGTTCTTACACCCATGCTAGTCTAAATCTCCTTATGGGTCAATCCAGTCCTTTCCCTCATCATTCTGGTGCTCAATACTAGCCATTTCCTTAAGGTCAATACCAACAACCCCACTCTAGGCCTCAGCCTCATACTTCATATCAGAATATTCCTCAGTCCCAGTAGGCTCAGTCAGGACCTCAGGTTGGACCCTATGTTTAGCAAGGACCATAGGTTGGACCATATGTTTAGCAGAGACCTCAAAATGGGCCCTATGTTCAACAGGGACCGCAGGCTAAACCCTACGTTCAATAGGGGCCAAAAATTGGACCTCATGTTTAGCAAGGACCTTACCCTGGATCCTATGTCCAATAAGGTCCGCATCCTCAATTACCACAGGGGCCATATCGACAACCCCAGCAAGGTCCCTACTAGAAATATTCACAACAACGTCCTTACCATCCATGGGAGAAATATGCATATCTAGGACAGAATCCGCCCTATTAGGGAAAAAATCCATATCAATCAGGTTGGAACCCCTGACCTTTTTCACCTCATCATCCACCCTTTCCATTCCTAGCTATGTTGGAATGGTTACGCGGATTAATCCCTCTTGCAAACAAGAACGATCTCCCTAATACTCAGCGAGTAGATAGAAAAAAACATCCATTTGGAAACCTTTTTCTCTAGATTAAATTCATTTTAGAATTATTATAAGAAAGTAGAGAGGACATGCCCCTACCTTGAAATCCAAACGTTTGATGTAGTCTTTTGTCTCGTCGCTCCAAAGTGGTTTCTCCAATAAGTAGAACCTGCAATCAAAGACACGACAAAAGGATCAAAGCATCTGCAACATATAATAATAAAGAAAAGCTAATCCAAATTAGTGACCAAGGAGTCTAAGTATTGATTTTATTTCAATAAACACAAGAACAACTCAATGAGAAAAAGAGATCCATATGTATTATCTTGAATAAAAAAAGTAATCTTACAACCTGATGCCTTGATGTCGTACAAATTTCTCTCGGGGTCCTAAAAAATTGTTTCTCCTTCAGTTTGATAAGATTTCCTCTTTGAATACCAGCATGGAGTTATGGACACAAGGATGTGATCATTCTCATGCCAACAACAACTTACAAGTATAGAAAGTATGCACCCTTGGGAATTTTCTTCAGCAACTTATTTACAATCTTGCATCTACCCTTCAACCTAAAACTTCAGCTCAATTTATAGGGAAATGGAGGTAGTTTTTGTTCCATGAAGAGGGGGATGGATTCCTCTCATGAAGGGATTTGAGCTCCATGGACCAAGGGATAAGCTCCTTGAGTGGAGGGATAAAGCTCGAACTGATCGTGACTCTAGAAGCTTCCAGTTGGGAGAATATTCGACCAGCTAGGCTTCTAGATGTTAGCCCCCCTATGAAATTCTTGACAAGCAAGCTGGGGGCTAGATTATTGTGGAGCCTTCAAGGAATGCCTTTCCCCTGAAAACCCATCCTCCTTGAAGTCTCTGAGTGCTTTTCCTTGTATAAATCCTATCTGCTGATCCATTTCTAAAAGGCCTGCATTGCCCCTCATTCTCCCGCAAAACACCACTTTTTTACCTCCTTTCCCCTTTGAAAAAATCCCTCTTTCCCTTTCTTATTTTCCCTATCAGTCCCCTAAACCCTTCCAAAACCCCCTTCAAATTCTGCCCACACCCTTTGTTTTCCCAAATTCCCCCTCCATCTCCCTATCTTTACCCTTTAGGCCTCAAAATACATTAAAAATGGGTTAAAACCCCACTTCCGACCATATGATAGGCCTCAGCCCTTTTCCCGTTAGCCCCGCGCCCCTTTACCTTCCACAAAACCCATCGCTATGACTAGGTTCTAACACTGAAAGGCACTTATCATATTTGTTCTTTGGGCGCAATTGCAGCCGTCGATCTGCACAAAACGAACGGCAATCGCCGCCCTCGCAGCCCTCATCGGTTTCCCATTCATTTCCTACACCAGGCAATCGCCGTCCATTTCTTCGTCAGATCAACGATCCACATTCATTCCACTGGTGGTCCCCGCCCATGTGCCGTGCCCTGAAACCGCTAGTTTATTCCGCACCATTTATCCGCGGCAGGCGATTTTCCTCGATAGCCCAGCGATTCCACTCACCGTCTGCCGCGTGTCCCCTATACGACGGCAAAACCGCTGTCTCCCCGCGAATTATCTTCCGGTCTAGGGCGCGTAGCGAAATCCACGATAGCCGTCATATCTCAGATCACTCATCCAATGGTCATCATTCGCCAGAGCTGCACGCGCGATAGTCCATGTCCTGGCCCACCGTCCGTCGTCCTCCGCCGTTGATCTCTTCCACGATCAACGATCCAAATTTGTTCATCTGTCATTGACCACTCCACTGTCTCCTATTTCACCACGTCATTGCCACGTGTATTCCCTATACATCCGCCCATTCCATTGCATATATTCGTCTAGATTCGTGCTTTTTAATGTTTTCTCGGTCAAATTCATCCCGAGGACCGCCAGACCTCCACCAGAACGATTTGTCATCGTTTTCCATGATTTCTTCCCCATTTCGTCATCTGCATGGTCATCTTCCTCACCCACACCGCATCCATCATCTCCACTCAGGGATTTCTTAACGAATTTGTTGTTTTGCAGGGTTATTTAGAGTTAATGGCCGCCATGATGCACATCTCTGCTACAAGGACAGAGAGATCAAGAAAGATCATCTTCAGCGGCTTAAATTTATGAGCAAGGACCCAGGAAGGTAGAGACTAGACGTTCATTAAAAGAAGCAGGGATTAAGCTCTGTGAAGAACCCTCCGGCGCCATTAAAGCTCAAAATGCATGGGCAGAGACAGAGATAGAGCGACAAAGTGTTTTAATGAAAGAAAAGAGATTGGAGCACGTCAATGAGGATCTTAAGCTTTGGATCAACGTTTTAAGAGGTAAAGCACCAGGTTGAAGGCCTCGAGGATCGACCAAATGATCTTGAGCGCAAGTAAAAGGTAACATCAGGGTTTATTCATCAGGAGAATGTTTTCCTTCAGTAAGTACATGGTGCCCATACAACTTTTATTATGCACAACATCCCTGAAGGAATTTCCACCCTAACAGCAGTTCAAAACAATCAAAACATTTATGAAGCAGACTTTTCGGTAGTTCTTTCGTCTTTTGTTTATTTACCACAAGTACAACATAGCAGCCGAAGGATATCAGAATCATATCCGGAGAAGATCACTTATGCACAAAGAAGTGATAGAGATTAAATACTGAGCAGTCAGACAGAATGGGCTTCAGCCTTCTTTTGTTTCAAGGGGTTAATGCAGCATTTAGTTTTTCATCTACCCCTTCTGTTTTCCTCCAGCTATAAATCTCAGAAAGAAACATTGTAATGGTTGTTGTTGGTCGTTGAGGAGATATCAGTGAAATGCAAGCATTTCCCTCTTGAGACAAGGTCTCTGTGTAGTATTGTAAGATAGGCTGAGATTTGATGTATTCAGACTGAATTTTCAAGCTATGGGCTATGATGTACCTGATTGGTGTTGTTTTTAATATGACAAGCATATTTCTTTGATCCTGATCTAAAGCAGCTGGTGATGTTTTCTTATCTCTGTGTTTGATTTCATTTCATTCCATTTATACTGGCTCGCATCAGAAGTTTGGCATAAGATTTACCCTTGATAGGTACCTTATGTTGCTGCTCTCCCAGCCCTTTATGTTTTCTGCTTATATGTGTATCTGAATATTGATTTCAATTGATTTAACCATTGTATTGGATGTTATTTCCTGCTCTCTGATGTATGAATTAATGAGATATATGTTTAGATGTTCTTGCTAGGATCTAGTTGAATGGGTTGAGAACACTGGGGGGTCTAGAACCTTGTCTTTGCCTCTCTAGGATCTTTCCATCCCAATTAGGCCTTTCTAAGATCCCTTGTCCTACCTCTGATTTTGTCCAAGCAGGTCTGGAGTTAAATGACCTCTGACCTGATCTATAGAGAGAATTGGATGGTTCTCCTCCTTTCATTTTCTGTCCTTAATGTCCCATTCCAAATATCACCTTTAAGATCCAAATTCTCTAGATGACTAGCCCAACTGAAAGCCTGCACATTAAACACAAGTAAACCCTTTCTTGATTCCATTGCCCAATGGCCTTGATGTTCCTTGAGTTATCTGTCTTTGTCTAGTTTCCTCTTCGCTCAACCTTGTCTTATATTGGACCTTCCTTTCCTGATTCCCAACAACCAAACACAAACCATCAAACAAACAAACCTGAGCCTATAACTAGCCTAAAATCTTAACATTTGAGCTTCAAAGACATAAAACCTTTGACAATCATAGAGAGATCCCTCTCTGGACCTAGGAGGGCTAGATCCTAAGGTCTGAAAGTGGTTCTATGTTGTCTCATCTTTTGGTCTTGTCAACCTGGCCAAAACATGGGAACCCCAACACTAGAAATTACTTTTTCTTTTAATTTTCTTTTCGTGGGGGTGCACAGGTAATAGTAATAAAAAGTGTGGGGGTTGTCACAATTTATTAACCAAACAGCAGCACATGCGCAGGGAAAGGCTAGAAAAACCGCACAGGTAGAATTTTAAGGGTTTTACAGAGCTTTTCTCCAATTCCAAGACTTGATTCAGGAACATTAAAGTTTTTGACTTCTAGGGGAACATGATATAGGTGGTGACAGACCCATATGAACAGTAAAATTTCATGGTGACAAAATGATGTGTAACATATTGCCCCATAAAGTGTGAATTCTAAGTTTATTCTGAAGAGTGAAGTGCTTTATCATTCCGAGGATTGGATTGGAGACACCGGTCAAAAACCTGTAAAAAACATTCAATGCAAGCATATATATATATATATATCATCATTAAGGTAGGCATTCCAATACTCAAATAAAAACTAACTAAATGTTCTGGTATAGATATGGTTTCAATATTACATCAAAAGTAGACATAGTATGGACACAGCCATATGTCATGAGTAGTCTACTGTATCATGAATAACAAAACTCCTCGTAGCCTGGATGATGGAAACTAGATCCAAGGTCTTGATTTCCGCTTCCCGAACTATTACTAATCTATCCATGCAATTGATTGTGTCGAAGTCAAACATAGTAGAAACCACTTGATTACCATTCAATGATGTGAACCGTTAACAAGTGTGAGAGAAACCACCAATAATTACAATGGCTCTCAAAGTACTCCAGTACAAACTATGAAGTGTGAATGAATTATTTGCAGTCGAAGGCGAGAAACCTACCATTAGGGCATGCATATCCCAAGGTATTGATAGGATTCTAGTTAAAATTTATATATGATGAGCTGACGTCGATAAAAAGTGGCCCGTCGTAGGAAATCCCACGACATGAAACCATTAGATAACGTTTTGAAGAAATATTTGCAAGGACTGACTCAGGGATGGTCAACGTGACTGGAAACAAATGTCTGCAATGAATAGCTTATTTGAACTCTCTATTGAACACATAATGGCACTGCAGATGGTTTTGAAGCATTTGACCTAAAGCTAATACTCAGAAATTGGCTGAATACTTTCAATGTGGTTCGATTAATTGTTAGAAAAAGGATTACCCAACCCAAGTACAAGTGTGACAAAGTGTCGTGTTCAAGAGTGGCATGCTGATTTCTAAACAAGGGTGACAATTGGATTCTTTTTCTCTCTTTTTCCCCCATCATTACTGGCAAGTACCTCTTTATTTTTAACAACCTTAAGGAGGATAACATTTTCTTATTTGTGTAAGCTCATCCTTTGGATGAGTCCATCTTAGTATTAAAATCGAACCCTAAGAAGGAGTGGTTTGGTCCTGTTTGTAATCGATAGTTCCTTTACTGTTAAATTTTAACGAGTCCAGTATAAGAGAAACTCGGTGTTTTTTAGTTTTAGGGAGTCAGAAGTAAAACATAAGTACACTCCATGGTTGTTATTTTTCGTGAATTTAGTCTGTCAAGCTCGAAAAAGGATTAAATAGTGCAGGAGAGAAATCTATTGACCATGATTACTCAACGTATACCTTTTTCGTAAGTAGTCCATTTCAGTCCGGAAAAGGGGTAAACTTATACTGAAGGGACGACTGTTCATTTACTTTAACGAGTTCTAATAGTCAAGTACTCAGCGATATTTTCATATTTCAAGAGTCTAAAAAGGGCTTAAAAGAGAAATCCAAGGTTTCTCTTTTTTCATAATTTTACAGAGCCCAAAAAAGTGATAAAAGTATACTCAATGTCAAAATAATCATTTTCACCAAAATATCCTGTATCCTACACAAAAACTCAAAATATTACACATACCTATTTCCAAAAAGTAAAAATATTTAAAAAAAACTTTTTAAAGTGAAAAATAAATAAAATAATAATATTTTATTCATTTAAAAACTATAAAAAGGATTTAAGACAAATCATTTTCACCTTTTGTGATCAGAGCAGTACAGAGAGAGCTTTTGGCTAAAAATTTCCGAAGCAAATATCGAGAGAACCAACTGTCCATTTCTCAAATCGTCAGAACCAGGTAATCCACATCATCCTTAGCTTCATTTTTATCTATTTCATTTTTCATTTTGAGCCTTATTTCATTTTTAGGAGGATTTTATGTTTTAAAATGCGCCCTCGGTGTCCGTGGGCAATTCATATGATAACCGCGGACCCCAATAATTTTTAAAAGAAACATTTATCAGGTTGTCGCGGGTTCTGCGTGGAGCGCGTGCAAATGTCTGGACTGTCTACACACAGAACCTACGGAGGCGTCGTGAACGTTTTAAAATTCCAATTTCTCTTTAAAAACATTTCAAATTCTCTTCCAAATGGTTTTAACTGTTAAATGTGTTGATTTGTAGGCTGTTTCGCCATGTTGGAGTGGTGAGAATGTGAACACAAGCTCATAGAAAATGAAGCCATGGATGACAATACAACCATGCGTGCGTTGAGGAATTGTGGATTATATAAATTCTGGTCTATCCAAGGGATGAAAGCACAAGTGGAGTTAATGTTTTGGCTTCTAAATACGTGGGATGTTAAAGACCAATGCTTCATAATCAGCAACCACCGGCTCGAAATTGAGCTAGAGGAAATTTATTTCCTTACCAGATTGTCCCAGAGAGGAAGAAGCATATCCTTATTTGGGGCCAAACATGGAGGTTTTCCCACTGCCAGCTACAAAGAACAATATTGTAGCAATGAGGCAGACCTAAAGGATGGATGCATAGATATTAAAACTATCTTGCGATTGGATCTCAAAGTGATAGGATTTACAGTAACCAGATTGTGCGAGAGTGCAGCTCCTCATGTAGCTACTAAGTCACATATGAAAACAGCAGTCAAGTGTCTTAGAGGAACCATATTTAACTGGTGCAAAGGAGTATTGGCCAACATGAAAGGCCAATTAACTAGAGAAAAGAATACGAAGTTGAAAAACTTTGGATATGGCGCCATTCTCATTTCATTTGATTTAGAGATAATTTTGCTTCTCTCTCCTTAGTTGATTCCAGTAGATAGTGGGGCTCCTCAGGAACCTTGGATGGTGCAATGGGTGGCACTAATGGCTCACCATGGTGGCAAGGGTGGCTCAATAGTTTGGTTTATTCTGGCATACTTCATGTGGCTTAGGAACCAAGTCTTCACCATTGAAGACTTCCCTTATGCAGGAATGGATTACAGGGGTGATCCTGAAACATCCTTGCCTCCAGGGGCACAATGGGACAAGATAGGTCAGTGCATCATTTTGATGTTTTTAATCTAATTTTTATTTGATTTTTATCATCCAATACTGACAAAAATATTTAAATGCAGATGTCGATCCACAAGGACCAACAACACTTCGTTGCTTTGATAGGCAGGAAGCACACCCTATAGCACCTCCACAAGACTAGGTAACAGAGATCCTAGCAGACATCGAGCACAACCTTGAGAGTTTAACCATAGATATTCCTGAGACAGGAACAAATGATATCCCCCTCAGGCTTCATAGACACGTGACAGGTGTTCCAGGTCTATTAAGGAGATTTTTGTGCAAGGTGGTGCGTGATATAGTCTATTACCATGATCATCATCACGCATAGTGGATGATCATTGTAGATTGAAATTTTTGTTTTTTGTATCAGTATCTATTAGATCCTAAGGTTTTTGAACCTATGATCACAGATGATGTAATATTTTTTAAAACAAACTAATCTATCCTAATGATATTACTACTTTCGTTCTTTGAGTATCTTGTTCAACATGGATTGAATTTTGTTTTGGTTTAATCTGTTAATATTTCAAATGTATATTTATAACATGATTAGCTAATGCATCGACCGATGTGTTTAAATTTATTGAAATATGTTGATATTCAATATAATCAAATTGTCATTCCAAGAGACGAACCTGTTATCACTCAGGTTTTCCTAGAAGTTGTGTAAGAGGAAATTATACCCGAGGTAACCACAAACCAATCTTTTAGATGCAGAATCTAGCCAATCTGCATCCAGAGAGGGCTCTCTCTTTATGATTTATCTTTGTTCTTGAAAGGTTTTAGGCTAGTTATAGATTCAAGGGTTTGTTTGGAAATTGGTGGAATCCACGAACTAAGGGCAAGGTTGAGAGCTTTCAGTCCATTGGGCTATGGAGTCAAAGGATGGCTTTACTGGATTTCTATTCTAAGCACAAGATGGTATTACAGGGCAAGATAGCTAGACAGAGAACAATCCTTAAAATTTAAAGTGGATGGGATGATTTTGAAGGGATGAAAGGCAGCTAAAAATCTTTCACCATGTTCAAAAGAAAGAAATGAGATGACTACAAACAAAGAGCAATGAAGAATTCTTTATTATAGTAATCAACAATGTTTAAATTAGCAAAGCAAGAGCATTTAAAAATTCATGCTTATAACCAATTTAGAGGAAAACATTAAGAACAATCACATCTGAAATCAGAGTACAATTAAGTAAATTCTGATTCAATCCTTTATGTAAATTATTTAGAAATGGACATAATGATATTATAAACTGATATAAAACTTAAGACAAAGGGTAGAAAGACTTATTGAACTGCAGTCCAACACATGAATCCTGCAAAAAGTCCTGAGCTTCAAATCGTCATCCAGTAAGCCACGAATAAATTTCTCCAAAATGTTTTTATTCCGAAAATCTCAATGTTACAGCAAAGTAATAGAATCCACCCTCAACACTCTCTTTGAGGGTTTATTTATACAAATTCTAAACTAAAATATCTTGAAACAAATATCAAAATTGGTTCACAAATCTCTCCAACTATTTACATAAATAGAACTAAAGTAAAGGACACTCAAACTATTTGGCACTAATTTTGATGGATAAGTGATGACAAAGAGGAGAATTCGAATTTGATCCAACTCTTATTTGATGATGAGGCATCCAAGTCACTAACTGCTTCCCTTTTTTGTGAATTCTGCTCCAACAATTCTGCAAACTTGGGGTCCAATGATATCTTCGTATTTCTCAATCCGTAATAGATATGTAAAAAGTGAAAGAGGTTATTGTGGATAAATATATTGGTGAGATAAACCTCTTTCACTTTCCTAAAATTCCTCTCCAGCTGTGCATAATATTCTCTGTAAAAAATATGTGTAAAACAGAGTTTTACAGAGTCTGAAAAATGGCCTGTCAAGATGCGCATGTATCTCTCATTATAAAGCCACTGTGCAAAAACTGAGATAGTTTTTTGTAGATGGATCTCTTAGGAACAAAAACCTCCTTCAGTTTTGTGAAATGTATTTCTAATTGGCCACAATATTCTCTGAAAAATGATGACTTGACTGTAATTTTCTGCAGAAAGTTCTTTTCAACATTGTTTAATATTTCCAAAACCATAATAGCTGTTAGGAAAGTGGGAGAGGTTTTTGTAGATGGTACTCTTAAGAACATAAACCTCCTTCAGTTTTAAAAAATTCATCTTGTATTGGTCACAATATTTTCTGCAAAATAATGACTAAAACATGTAATTTCTGCAAAAATGTTCCTTCTTGTTATGTTTTTTCATCTTTTTACTTTCTTGCTCTTTTGACTGTTTTACTTTCACTTTAGACAAACTTCAATTTTGGTGAAAGTACTTTCATTTATTTTTACCATTTTACTGCCTCTGTAACTTCATTTTTACTGTTTACCTTTGACTGCTCTGTAACTTCATTTTTATTGTTTACCTTTGACTGCTCTGTAACTTTGTTTTGACTTTTCACTCTGACTTTTACCTGATACACTTTATCCACTGATACTCTTTGATTTTGATACGCTTTGACTTGGGGATAAAACTGCTTTTTGATTTGGATCATAATTGGCATGATAGCAGTGGATAATTTCTGGGAAAATAAGGACTGAGGGGATGAGATATCTCGGGAAATTGGATTCCCACAACCCTATAAGATCTTGCCCCTTTGAGTATTCGTCTCTACAGCGACAATAGCTCAATAGGGGAATTTCATCAAAATGCAGGTCTTTAATTTGGAAATCTTCATCTATCAGAGGTAAATAGTCTAATTCACGGTGAGGAGCATTCAATGGAGTGATATTAAGAGCTGCCGGGGCCTCCATTTTGGTTCTTGTGGATTCAAAATGGAGGTTTTTGGTTTTCTTCACGGGCCGGGCGGTATTCTTGAAATGAAGGAAATTGGAACAATTTGCAGGTTCGGGGAGCAATTTCACAGGTTTAAAATCTCCAGGGAGGACTCAGTGATGATTTTTAACCACTTTTTTAGCGAAAAAACAAAGGAAACTGAGTTTTACTTGCAGTCGGGCGTAAAGGATAAATACCTGCTTTTAGACGGAAACTGGTTCTTTTACAGGTAACAGGCAATGGCGGGATTTTTCTTCAACACGGGCGCAGCAGAATTTTTGGGCGAAATGGTTAATTACAGCAGAAATTTCAAAAATCGCAGCGGGAGCAACGTTCTTCTCTGAATAATGAAAATAGCTAAAAAAACACGAAAAAATGGCTTATTTACAAGTTAAAAGGTTTTTTGTTTTTTTCGAGGTGTGACGTCAGGGTAGTACGGGATGACGTGTGCATCGTCAGGCGGTAAGTGGTAAGCGGGAAGTGCCCGCACCGCTTTTGGTCGAGGGCGGTATTAATCGCGGGGGGAGCGATTCCATAGGATAGTCGCCACGTGGATGGTTGACTATTCTGAAACCACCCATCCCCCACTGGTTAACATGCTGACAAGGGATGGGCAGCGGGATCAACGCTGGCCGTTGATCTGCGGGGGGCTGATCCAACGGCTAGCGTGATGGGAAGATGAGCGGAGGTTTCGTGTGGGCCCCGTCGTACATTTAAACACTTTTACATGTTTTTTAATTGCTCTGGGGGCTTTTTAATAAGCGGAGACAGTTATTAATTAGTCCAGGCGACTTAATTAATCCTGTATGCGAAAGAAAGGGGTTGTGGCGGGGGTTCGCTTAGGTGGAATGCCACGTGGACGTACCACGGTGGCGCGAGAATTTTCACAAAGTTTTATTGGCGTTTTTGGTATTAAACACACATATTGTATGTCTAACGTTTTATATTTTTATTATATGATGAATTAATTAATACAATTATTTCATCATAAGGGCGGGATTAATGTTATAAAGATATATTTCACCAAAGGGTTTATAAGACGGGGTTTTATTTTTAATGTGCGGGGACATAATACTTTGGTAAAACATTATAATAAAGGGTTTTGGGGATATTTATAGAAAAGGGAGTTATAAACTTAGGAAAAGGGATTTCACTAGGGATTTAATATAGTAGAATTAAATGTTAATATGGTACAGGACAAGGAAAATCAAAACATCTTTGTACATCTAAGAAAGTGATAACTTATGAAGTAAATTGCAACATTTTATCTTCAACACTTAACTTAGAATAACAAGTTGTTTTGAGGAATTTTATGGAATGTTGCATCAGTTTCCTAAGTAAAATAGGATTTTACTTAGGAAAAGTTAAAATGGAAGATAATCAATGATGGATTATTTCAAGTGCTTAGGTCTTTTGATCATTAGGCCGAGGGTCCGGCCCCTCCAGAAGTCAAGGAAATGCCTTGAGCCCCTTTGATCTCAAATTACCTTAGTACTTTTGGGGAAATTAGTAAAACTCTTGAGGGGGAAAAATGATGCGGGAGGTTAATGAATTTGACTTTGCTTGCTGTGATTTTCCAGTGTATTTCCTGCTTTAGTACTTGTGATGAAAGTAAATGATTAACCAACATGTAGCAGCACCATTCATCAGATAACACTTTGTAGCACCATCTACCTACCCTATCTACTTAGCACTACCATTTTGTCTTCTTTATTAGGGTGCATTTAGACTTGCAAACCCTTTTCAATCTTTTTCTTTTACATGATGAATCTATCTATTTCTACCCTTATTACATCCAAGGGCTCAGATTAAACTGTTGAGCACCTTTTATTCACTCTACCTAGCTACTTATCTGCCAAGATTAAACTGTTTGGCTAGATATTTATTCTCTAATCTATAACATGAAATTGAAATATGAATAAGCCAAGTTTAAACAGTTTGACTATTCATGAATTGTGGCAAAAGTTTGACAAGCTGCACACAATTGCTTTATTACAAAAATGAAATAGTAGTGGCATTTGGATTTGCACACTTTCCTTGGTCTATTTTTTACTTGGGGTTCATTTCTTTCACTTTTTTGACCATTTTATTCTTTTTACCCTTTGATATTTCTTTTAGGGTATACCCTCTTTACATTTTTTAACTTTTTTGATTTTTTGGTTTTTTAAGAATATGGAACACCTTTGCTCAAGTAAGAAGGTTTGAACATATTCCATAATTCAATCAAGACAATCATGAAAGATGAAACCTATTAGTATAGGAGACTAACACTGGCTCCACTTGGGGATGGCTTTTCCTTGTGGAAAGTCAAGAACAGCAGGTCAGATGCCTCAACATGTCTTCAAACTGAAAGTATGAAACCTTCCTCCTTTTGGTAGCTTTATTGTACATATGATAGTGCAGCTTCTGAAGCTTAGGGCCTTCACTTCGGGCTTCAACTTCAGCAATTCACCATCCATTGAAAACTTAAAACTTTGTTTCCCAGTTGGAAATCTTCTGCCTTGTTCCAATCCCAAACATGCATTTGCTGTGGTTGAAAATCTTGAATTGAATATAGTCCTTTTTCTGCAACCTGAAATCTGATCTAAAAGAGCACACAAAAAATTTCAAACCAACTTAATGAAAAACTAGCTGAAAATTGAAACACTAAAAAAAATTGCTCTAAATTCTGAGCTTATTGGCACTCATTTACCTATTCTAATCTACTAAAATCTTATTGAATCAGGTAATACAAAAATGCCAATGAAGCCAATCAAGTAGCTGTAAAAATAAATGGACAACTTGATTGCTTGTGATCAAAATTGGAAGTAGGTTATGATCATGTGCCTTTATAATGAATGATATGATGTGTAAAGGCCACTTTTGATGTATTTGATCCTTATAGAGAAAACATGTTTGCAAATTTAGGCTCAAAAGATTCTCCATATAATCTGATATAGGATCAATAAAAGCATGATGTATGTTATTTACTTCTAGGCCTTCAATGACTAATTGTTCAATTGAATTATGAATATTAGACCATGAACTTATTTCTTCAGTCTTGTGTTTAAAAGAATAATCATCTTCAATATGCAAGTCAAAAGATAGTACAATTTCCTCTTGCTTTGGAGAAGGAAGATTTTCAAAGAATTCTTTAGGATTTCGGAAATTGTATGACTCAATTTGAGAATGCAAAAGTTTGATTTCATTTTCATAATTTTCGCAAATTATATCAAGAAGCCATTTTTTAACTTGAGGAGAACATTTTCTTGATTTAAAAAGAAGAAAGAAATCTCTTAGAAAATCCTCATCAAACTGAAGTTTTGATAACTCATCCCTGAATTCATTTAAAATTTCATCAAATGAAAGATTTTCCACAAACCCTGTCATCCAGTATCATTATTAATGCTTTGGACTATGGATTATTTGGTTGTGGAATTTCTCTGAAACTTAAAGCTCTGGATCTCTGATCTACAGTGTCTTGATTGGAAAATGATATCAAAAGAGTCAGAAGAATGATGCTCAAATGTGCATGGAGATTTTATATTTACAATTTTCAAAAGAGATAAATTAAAAACTACTCTAAGTTCTTTTCTAAAATACAATATACATTGGAAAACTCTATCAATTTAGAAAGAACATAATGTCTTGGATAAAAATCCAATTTGAAAGCCTAATCTTTCCATATTGTTCTTCCAGGTTCATTCCTCCAGTGGAGTCTTAGTAGTGAAATTGATTTTGGAGTCGCCAGGTGGATGATTTTAACCTTTGTGTGTATGATCCCTGTCCACCATCATAGATCAGATCTAAACCTGTAAAACAATTCTGAAGAGAAAGTTAGTTCTTCAGGAAACTAAATTTTGTGAATTTTCAAAACAACTTCTACAAACTCTTCAAGAAATTTAATATTTTTAATTAAAATTTTCTCAAAGATTTATTAAACTAGAGAGTCTGATTAAACATTTGAAACTAAGGTTCAATGTATAAGCTAAATCAGAGATAGACTGAAGCAGCTTTTATTTACTTTTGCATTTGTAGAGCAAAAGCAATTTCAAAGGCTTCCTGGCTGATCTTCAGACTCTGTCTATAGCTTATAATTGAAAAATAATAACAAATAAAAATGATTCAGATCCCCAGTATGGTCGCCACTATGTTATCACTCAGGTTTTCCTAGAAGTTTTGTAAGAGGAAAGTATACCCGAGGTAACCACAAACCAACCTTTTAGATGCAGAATCTAGCCAATCTGCATCCAGAGAGGGCTCTCTCTTTATGATTTATCTTTGTTCTTGAAAGGTTTTAGGCTAGTTATAGATTCGAAATTTATTTTGGGAAAATGGTGGAATCCACAAACTAAGGGCAAGGCCGAGAGCTTTCAGTCCATTGGGCTATGGAGTCAAAGGATGGCTTTACTGGATTTCTATTCTACGCACAAGATGGTATTACAGGGCAAGATAGCTAGACAGAGAACAATCCTTAAAATTTAAAGTGGATGGGATGATCTTGAAGGGATGAAAGGCAATTAAGAATCTTTCACCATGTTCAAAAGAAGGAAGTGAATTGACTACAAACAAAGAGAAATAAAGGATTCTTTATTATAGCAATCAACAGTGCTTAAATTAGCGAAGCAGGAGCATTTAAGAATTCATGCTTATAGCTAATTTAGAAGAAAACATTTAGGAACAATCACATTTGAAAACAGAGCACAATTAAGCAAATTCTGTTTCAATCCTTTATGTAAATTATTCAGAAATGGATATGATGGTATTATAAACTAATATAAAATTTCAGACAAAGGGTAGAAAACACTTATTGAACTGTAGTCCAACACATGAATCCTGCAACAAGTCCAGTGCTTCAAATCGTCATCCAGTAAGCCACAAGTAAATTTGTCCAAAAGCTTTTATTCCAAAAATCTCAATGTTACAGCAGAGTAATAGAATCCACCCTCAATACTCTCTTTGAGGGTTTATTTATACAAATTCTAAATTAAAATATCTTGAAACAAATATCAAAATTGGTTCACAAATCTCTCCAACTATTTACATAAATAGAACTAAAGTAAAGGACACTCAAACTATTTGGCACTATTTTCGATGGATAAGTGATGACAAAGAGGAGAATTCGAATTTGATCCAACTCTTATTTGATGATGAGGCATCCAAGTCACTAACTGCTTCCTTTCTTTGTGCAATCTGCTCCAACAATTCTGCAAACTTGGGGTCCAATGATATCTTCGTATTTCTCAATTCGTAATAGATATGTAAAAAGTGAAAGAGGTTATTGTGGATAAATATGTTGGTGAGATAAACCTCTTTCACTTTCCTAAAATTCCTCTCCAGCTGTGCATAATATTCTCTGTAAAAAATATGTGTAAAACAGAGTTTTACAGAGTCTGAAAAATAGCCTCTAAAGATGCGCATGTATCTCTCATTATAAAACCACTGTGAAAAAACTGAGATAGGTTTTTGTAGATGGGTCTCTTAGGAACAAAAACCTCCTTCAGGTTTGTGAAATGTATTTCTAATTGTCCACAATATTCTCTGCAAAATGATGACTTGATTGTAATGTTTTGCAAAAAGTGCTTTTCAACATTGTTTAATATTTCCAAAACCATAATAGCTGTTAGGAACGTGAGAGAGGTTTTTGTAGATGGTACTCTTAAGAACATAAACCTCCTTCAGTTTTGCAAAATTCATCTTGTATTGGTCACAATATGTTCTGCAAAATAATGACTAAAACATGTAATTTCTGCAAAAATGTCCCTTCTTGTTATGTTTTTTCATCTTTTTACTTTCTTGCTCTTTTGACTGTTTTACTTTCACTTTAGACAAACTTCAATTTTGGTGAAAGTAATTTCATTTATTTTTACCATTTTACTGCCTCTGTAACTTCATTTTTACTGTTTACCTTTGACTGCTCTGTAACTTCATTTTTACTGTTTACCTTTGACTGCTCAGTAACTTTGTTTTGACTTTTCACTCTGACTTTTACCTGATACACTTTATCCACTGATACTCTTTGATTTTGATACGCTTTGACTTGGGGATAAAACTGCTTTCTGATTTGGATCATAATTGGCATGATAGCAGTGGATAATTTCTGGGAAAATGTGGACTGTAGGAATAAAATACCTTGGGAGATTGGATTCCCACAACCCTATAAGATCTTGCCCCTTTGAGTGTTCGTCTCTGCAGCGACAGAAGCTCAAACGGGGACTTTCATCAAAATGCAGGTCTTTAATTTGGAAATCTTCATCTATCAGGGGTAAATAGTCTAATTCACGGTGAGGAGCATTCAATGGAGTGATATTTAGAGCTGCTGGGACCTCCATTTTGGTTCTTGTGGATTCAAAATGGAGGTTTTTGTTTTTCCTTACAGACCGGACGGGATATCTGAAATGGAGGAAATTGGAACAATTTGCAGGTTTGGGGGGCAATTTCACAGGTTTAAAATCTTCAGGGAGAACTCAGCGATGATTTTTAACCACTTTTTAGCGAAAAAAACAAAGGAAACTGAGTTTTACGTGCAGTCGGGGCGTAAAATGATAAATACCTGTTTTTAGACGGAAACTGGTTCTTTGACAGGTAATGAGCAATGGCAGGGACGTTCTTCAACACGGGCGCAGCAGAATTTTGGGGCGAAATGGTTAATTACAGCAGAAATTTCGAAAATCGCAGCGGGAGCAACGTTCTTCTCTGAATAATGAAAATAGCTAAAAAACACGAAAAAATGGCTTATTTACAAGTTAAAAGGTTTTTTGTTTTTTTCGAGGTGTGACGTCAGGGTAGTACGGGATGACGTGTGCATCGTCAAGCGGTAAGTGGTAAGCGGGAAGTGCCCGCACCGCTTTTGGTTGAGGGCGGTATTAATCGCGGGGGGAGCGATTCCATAGAATAGTCGCCACGTGGATGGTTGACTATTCTGAAACCACCCATTCCCCGCTGGTTAACATGCTGACAAGGGATGGGCAGCGGGATCAATGCTGGCCGTTGATCTGCGGGAGGCTGATCCAACGGCTAGCGTGATGGGAAGATGAGCGGAGGTTTCGTGTGGGCCCCGTCGTACATTTAAACACTTTTACATGTTTTTTAATTGCTCCGGGGGCTTTTTAATAAGCGGAGACAGTTATTAATTAGTCCAGGTGACTTAATTAATCCTGTATGCGAAAGAAAGGGGTTGTGGCGGGGGTTTGCTTAGGTGGAATGCCACGTGGACGTACCACGGTGGCGCGAGAATTTTCGCAAAGTTTTATTGGCGTTTTTGGTATTAAACACACATATTGTATGTCTAACGTTTTATATTTTTATTATATGATGAATTAATTAATACAATTATTTCATCATAAGGGCGGGATAAATGTTATAAAGATATATTTCACCGAAGGGTTTATAAGACGGGGTTTTATTTTCAATGTGCGGGGACATAATACTTTGGTAAAACATTATAATAAAGGGTTTTGGGGATATTTATAGAAAAGGGAGTTATAAACTTAGGAAAAGGGATTTCACTAGGGATTTAATATAGTAGAATTAAATGTTAATATGGTAAAGGACAAGGAAAATCAAAACATCTTTGTACATTTAAGAAAGTGATAACTTATGAAGTAAATTGCAACATTTTATCTTCAACACTTAACTTAGAATAACAAATTATTTTGAGGAACTTCTTATGGAATTTTGCATCAGTTTCCTAAGTAAAATAGGATTTTACTTAGGAAAAGTTAAAGATGGAAGATGAAAATGATGAATTATTTCAAGTGCTTAGGTCTTTTTGATCATTAGGCCGAGGGTCCGGTCCCTCCAGAAGTCAAGGAAATGCCTTGAGCCCCTTTGATCTCAAATTACCTTAGTACTTTTGGGGAAATTAGTAAAACTCTTGAGGGGGAAAAATGATGATGGAGGTTAATGAATTTGACTTTGCTTGCTGTGATTTTCCAGTGTATTTCCTGCTTTAGTACTTGTGATGAAAGTAAATGATTAACCAACATGTAGCAGCACCATTCATCAGATAACACTTTGCAGCACCATCTACCTACCCTATCTACTTAACACTACCATTTTCTTTTCTTTATTAGGGTGCATTTAGACTTGCAAACCCTGATCAATCTTTTCTTTTTACATGATGAATCTATCTATTTCTACCCTTATTACATCCAAGGGCTCAGATTAAACTGTTGAGCACCTTTTATTCACTCTACCTATCTACCTATCTGCCAAGATTAAACTGTTTGGTCAGACATTTATTCTCTAATCTATAACATGAAATTGAAATATGAGTAAGCCAAGTTTAAACAGTTTGACTTATTCATAAATTGTGGCAAAAGTTTGACAAGCTGCACACAATTGATTTATTACAAAAATGAAATAGCAGTGGCATGTGGATTTGCACACTTTCCTTGGTCTATTTTTTGCTTGGGGTTCATTTCTTTCACTTTTTTGACCATTTTATTCTTTTTACCCTTTGATCTTTCTTTTAGGGTATACCCTCTTTACATTTTTTAAATTTTTTGATTTTTTGGTTTTTCAAGAATATGAAACACCTTTGCTCAAGTAAGAAGGTTTGAACATATTCCATAATTCAATCAAGACAATCATGAAAGATGAAACCTATTGGTATAGGAGACTAACAATTTAGTAAAAACATTTTTTCTTTATTAGAATTAATTCCATTTTGTACTGGCAGATAATTGAACACATTTCTTTTTCCCAATGTTTTGCAGTCTTAAAGTGAACTAATTAATATGTTATTGTTTGGTGCCCACTAGTGAAAAGAGATACTCTTACTGTAATAAGATTCAATTTTTTTTTTGGTTTTTGTCATGTTTTGAGTATGGACTTATGAAATTCCAAATCGCATGTCACTTTATGTGAAGGGGATATATATATAGTTATTTTTTTCCCTATGGTTCCTTGGAGAACCATGTTACATTTGCACAAAAATTTAGATATCATTCAGATATCTAAAATTTCTAAATTTAATTTGAATATTTATGCAATAAAGGAAAAACAAGTGTTCCAATTATAAAAGGTCACCCAACACCAACAACATTGATATTTTTCTTTCATTCGACCTGTAACATATTACATCTTTCTTCATCAATGCTCTTCTTCCATATGCTATCCACTTATGACATTTTCTTTGAAATAGTTAGTGCATTTGCAAGTTATAGATCATTTGTAGGCTATAAATGTCTTCAGAGTTTGAATTCTAATTGAGTATTCAACTCAGCATATTGAGTCTCTTGTACGTAGCTATTTTTTCCTCCACCCACTTTTCATAACTTCCATAACAATTAGGTAGGGACTTGCAACTTCAATGATATTTTTCTTGTTTAGTAAAATATTGTTGATACTTTAATTTATTGAAAGTTGTAGAGTTTAAAATCTATAAAGTTTCAAGATACAATTTTTAAAAGTCTAATTCTTTAAAGGGTGCTAGCTCAATGGAAGAGAACCTGCTTTACAATCAGGAGGTTGGTGGTTCGATTCCATCATGCCCTGATATTCATATGGAATGGAGGAGATTAGTTTTTGGTGACAGAGGCTCTTTTTACCATCACTAATGAGCTTATGGTGACATTTTTAGACCCTCACCAAGATATGAAATGGTGACGGTAAATGAATGCCACCATATATATGCATCAATAGTGATGACCATGAAAGGTCCGTAACCATAAATCATTGTTGTTGACATGAAATGGTGAGGGTCATTGTTTTTCATTATAGTCATTATTCATGATAGACCTTGAAGTCACCAATGAGATTATCATGACATTTTTTTACCCTCACCAAATATGAAATGGTGATGGTCAATGAATGTCACCATATATATGCACTAATAGTGATGCCCATGAAAGGTCCATCACAATAAATCATTATTATTCATATGAAATGGTGATGGTCACTTTCCATAATAAAATCAATATTTGCAATGGCCCTTGAATTTCACCAGAACACATACTTTCAGTGATGCCACCTTTGGTGAAATTCAGTTTTTCGATGATCGAGGCTATTTTCCGTCACCATTGCTCATATGAAATGGTGACGGTTACTATCTCTCATTATAAATAATTATAATTGACGAACCTTTAACGTCACCACAACACTTATACTTTCGGCGACGCCACCTTTGGTGACATTTAGTTTTTGGTGACGAATGCTCTTTTGACTGTCACCAATGAGCTTATGGTGACATTTTTTGCCCCTCACCAATGTCCTTTTTTCTTGTAGTGAGTTTTCCTGTTTTCCAAAAAAATATCCTTTAGTGCCTTGAAACGTCTTTGTAGGTTCATGACTCGAAAAATACCAAAAATAGTAAATTGTGATACAGTTAAGGAAAGTGAAAGAAACAATGGTGTGGGTCCAAGTAGAATAGGCGAGTGGCCACCAATATCCACCTAGATCACATCGTGGGAAAAATATTGTGTTGATAAACTAGTTCGAAAAATAGAAGAAAAGAGATATCAACGCCTTAGAAATAAGCTACTTCGAGGGTGCAACCTCCAATACATTACATGAATGAAAAATTCTTGGATAATACAAATGAAAAAACCTCCTTTCTATATATAGGAGTCTATGGGGCCACAATGTAATCCTAGCTGACCTAACAATAATAATGTAAGGGCACAATAATAACAATATGGGGGTTACTAGGGTACAAAAATAACAATAAGGGGGGCTACACTAACATAATAAGTGACTACACTATTAATACAGGGACTTAACATGCCCCTCTCCTTCAAACAAGTTTTTTCCTCAACGCTTGATTATTTCTTGATGCTTATGTATAAAATTCTCATCCTCCCATGTGGAATCTTCTACAGGAAATTTCTTCCACTTGCTGAGATACTCTGAAATCGATCGTACTTTTTGAGTTCTTGTTTCTGTTACTGCTTTAGAACTTCTTTCGATGTAATGTTAATCTTCCTATTGTTTCATTAGATTCTGCACCAAAGTTAGGTTATCCTTTGAGGGTTGGAGAACTTGTTGTTGATGCTCGATGTGATATTCCACTATTTTATCATCCATATTAGCCATTATTCACTACAAGAAAAAAGGAAATTGGTGAGGGGCGAAAATGGTCACCATAAGCTCATTGGTGAGGGTCAAAAGAGCCTTCGTCACCAAAAATTGAAAGTCATCAAAGGTGGCATCACCAAAAGTATAGGTGTTGTGGTGAGATTCAAGGTCCATCACCAATAATGATTTATAGTGGTGGATAGTGACCGTCACCATTTCATATGAGTAATGGTGATGGGAAATAGCCTCCGTCACCAAAAAACTGAACGTCACCAAAGTTGGTGATGCCAAAAGTATATGTTGTGGTGACATTCAAGATCCCTCACGAATATTGATTATAATGACGAATAGTGACCGTCACCATAAACTCATTGGTGACATCAAGGCTCTTCACGAATAATGACTATAATGACAAACAATGACCCTCACCATTTCATATCAACAACAAAGGTTTATGGTAACAAACCATTAATGATCGCCACTATTGATGTGTATATATGGTGGCGTTTGTTGACAGTAACCATTTCATATTTTGGTGAGGATTGAAAAATGTCACCATAAGCTCATTGGTGATGGTGAAAAGATCATTTGTCACCAAAAATTGATCATCCTCATTCCCTACGAATATCAGGGCAAGATGGAACTGAACCACCAACCTCCTACTTGTAAAGCAAGTGCTCTTCCATTGAGCTAGAACCTTCAAAGAATTATACTTTAAACTAGCAATTTCCCCTAAATGTGAAAAGATACGCCAAAGGAATAGAAAATCTAGGAAGATCAAAAGTTTCTAGAAATAATATGTTCAATGTACATAATAAAAAGACAATAAGAATAACTTTTAATATAATATAACAAAGAAATTACTACGTAGGAGAATAATTGGAAAGCACAACTAGAAATTTGAATCACAATGTAACGATTTAAAAGAACATGCAACAGGAAAGGAAAAACTCCATAGTTTGAGAAATATGAACAATCCATGGGCTTGTTCTTATATATTGATATAGATAGCGAAATAGAAATCTAGATTTATGAAATTCAAGTATCACACAAGAGTGTCTTGAACAAATATCATATGTAAAATAGTGTTTTTTGCATTTTGATTTACCTTGCAGAACCTCATGAAAAAGTTTCCACAGAAACAGCCAATAAACATAACAGCATGGACCTCAGGTGTTAGTATGAATCTTTTGTCTGAAAAATACCACTTTAGCTACGCATAACAAATAGCCCTAACATCAATTATGGCTACCAATATCTTCAAATATGCAGTTATTTGATCCAATTAAAGCTGCACAAATCTAGATCTATGCATAAAAATACATTAAGCAGTAAAAATGAAATGTTGCTTCATGCATCCAATAGATAAGACAAGAACAATATGTTTGAAAGAATTTTTATATTAAAGGGGCACCTGAGAGGAAAACAAGAAAGGTGTTTCCAATTCTCTTCAATGGGATGGGTTCTTGAAAGTCCTCAGCATTTCAGATCTAAAATTTCTCTCTCCTGTTGGTGTAGAAAACCTAGACAAACATAGAACTCAAAGGGAGCTCACAAAGCAAATGATTGAGAATGTGATAATGATAATGGTTCAAAGTCAGCCCAAGAGTATAGATCCAAAGTGATCTAAAATGCAATGAAAGGTGACAAATGAATGGGAAAACCCTTGTATTTATAACAAAATATTAGGGTCTTCTAAAACTTGGTGCATGAATAAAATATTATTAATCAAATTCTAGAACCACCTTTTAGGAATATTTTATTATATTTATTGGAGGGAAAATGATTTTTGACTTGGGTCAAATCCTTTATTTATAAATAATAAATAAATAAATTATTTATTTACTATTTTAAGGAAATGGTGAAAATATAATTAAATAAATAATTATTTATAAATGATTTAGTCAAATTTAACTAGGAATATTATTTAAATAAGGATTAAATAACTTATTCCTAGGAAATAATCAAATAAATAAGGATTTATTTAATTGATTTCCTTGTTTTGGGTTAAATATGACTAGGAATAATAATTAAATTGATGTTTAACAAATTATTCCTTGAGGAAATATAACCAAATATGGATTTGTTTATTATTTCCTTTTGGGGTTTCCTGTTTAAGCCATAAATAACTTAATAAATGTGTTTTACTAAGTTATTTCACATAATGAAAGCAATTTTACCTAGGGTAAAATTGGTCTTACATGGTGTACTTGGGTTCATCTAATGATAATAGGTTAGATGACCAAAAAATGGTGTAACAGATTGCCCCAAAACGTACGAGTGTTAGAAGCAAATCGTATGACCGAAGTACGTTGTAAGAACTCAATCACCAGACATCGAGAGGGAAGTTAGAGAGAGAAATGTAAGGTAGTATAATGTGCTAAAGGACTAGAACCTAAGGAGATGAGACTTACAAGTGCAACAAGTCTCTTTTTATGAGATGGTACCTGTGCTAAAGGTGGCGGGGGAGGCATATCTATGCCTGCCGAGACAAAGTACAAAATAATAATGTGTCCAGTAAATAAGGAACCGAACTATAAAGTACATGCTGGCATAAACACGGGCCAAATAAAATATAGAAGAATGAATCCCACATACATGCTGTGCTTGGGATAACAGCCAAGACTTATACAAAAATATATGAGTACATGAGATACAAAGAAAATGAAAATGCTCTCCTATAAACGGAGAAGGGCACACAAAATATCACTGATACATGCAAATCAAAGAGGCGATGCAAGCGGCTAAGGCCGATATCATCAAATATATGGAGTTGCATCAAAGGCTGGAATGAAGAGGGCATCCGGGCATGAGGGGGGCTACCTGCAGGGCCACCCCCTCATGAGGGTTGAGACATCTCACACACACCCGGGAATCACCAACAACTGCTGCTGTATCACTAGACCATCAAGTGTACGAATCTTGATCATGCTGAAAGGAGCTGGAGTGGAGAAAAAATCAAGTCAAAGGGTAATGAGAAATCCCTTTGCCTGATTCGAGGCACCGAAACAAATGGAGAAGCTGTAACCAAGGTATACCGCCCTAAAGACCTGTCTTCTAGAGTGAATGAGCTGATGTCGACAAAAGGAGATCCGCCGTAGGTGAGGCAATAAGGGATCCTCAACTAAGGTACGAGAGAAAATAGTAGAGCGACAAACATACTAACACTAATGATGATGATGAAAATGGCGGAAGATCCAAAGGGGACCATAAAATCATGAGTACAAGATGGTATCTCATGACGGAAATCGACACGAACAAGAACAAGTATGGAGGCAAAGTGGTGCCCCAAGGAAAAGTGTTGTAAGTGGGGAAATCCGATTTTGAGGAGAGGTGAAGTGACCCTTCGTGGACAAAATGTGTCCTGGTGAAGTAGCGAATCATGAAAAAAAATAGATATTGGCTATCTAAAAGAAAATAAAGCATGCATTTCGAGAGGGAAATGCTGAGGGAAATGCTAAGGGTAATATTTCTTAAGATAGAGTGCATTGCAAGGGTTAGGAAGGGGGTGGCCTTCAAAGTCTTCTAAAAGGTATGCCCCCTTACCAAGATCTTTACTGATGGTGTAAGGACCTAGCCATAATTAGACAAACTTCCCAAGACTGAGGGCATCATGGGCCTAGTCATATACTAGAACAAGGTCACCTTCATGAAAGGTGCGAGGGTGGAATTTTTGGTCATACTGAGCTTTGGTGTGCTTTTTGGCCACTTCAAGAGTTTGTAATGCAACACGACGGTCTTCAGAGGCGCGCTCAAGCATGATGAGTCATTGTTCTAGAGGTTGGGTATCAGGGAGAAGTTCGACGGCCAAGTGAAGGGAAGGAATTTCACACTCGATCGGTAAGACTACCTCCTCACCAAAAACAAGGTGGAAAGGAGTGAAACCGGTGGTGGTTTTAACAGAAGTTCTATAAGCCCACAAAGAAGAGAAGAGCATAAGATGCCAATTGGTTTTGTGCTTATTCACCATTCGTTGAAGCATGGTCTTAAGAATTTTTTTAACCGCTTCAACTTGGCCATTACCTTGGGGGTAATAGGATGATGAATATTGGTGCTCAAAACCCAATAGTGAGGATAGCTCGCGCCATATCTCATCTTTAAAATTTTGGCCATGGTCAGAGACCAATTTTTTTGGAACCCCGAATCAAGCAATGACGTGGTTAAAGAAAAAGAGGGCTCTGGTGGCTACCGTATTGTTGAATGTTGGCATAGCCTCGGACCATTTTGTGAAATAGTCAACCGCCATAATGATATATTTGTGGTTACCAGTAGATGGAGGTCAACACTCCATAAAGTCAATGGCCCATTTACAGAAAGGACCAGCTGTGACGATGGGATGGAGGGGAGCAGGAGGAGCTCATGCCTTAGGGGTGAAATGTTGGCAATTGGAAAATTTTCTGACTGATTCAATGCAATCATTGAAGAGAGGAGGCCAAAAATACCCAGCACACATGATTTTTTGGGCGGTAGCAAGACCGGAGAGGTGGCCACCACAAGCACCGCTATGAGAGGCATTAAGGACTTACTCAGCTTCAGCGTGTGTGAGGCGAAAACAAAGGAAAGTATCTACTCTGCATTGGTAAAGGTAGTCACCGATTAGAAGGTAGCGAGGGGCTTGGTGTCAGATACGTCGTCGAGCATCACGTTCAAGATGAAGGGCGAACTTTCGGGTTCGCAAGTAAGTAAGGATGTCACCGTACCAAGGATTGTTGGTGGTGATGGCGAATAAGTGTTCATCGGGAAGAGCATCATTAATTCGAGTATCCTACATACCGGTAGGTAATTCAGAAATGAGTTCAGTGAGGAATAAACCTTTCTTACTTTTTGGGGTGACAAACTTGAGGTCGAATTCTTGAAGGATAATGACCCAACGAGTGTACTTCCCACTGAGGATGCGTCGACTCAATAGTAAAGCCATGGGATTGGAATTAGTCACAACCTTGGTGGAATGCATGAGGATGTAATGACGCAGTTTTTGGATGAAGAACACGACAGCTAGCGCTATTTTTTCTTCATGTGAGTAGGATACAGGCGAACCGGCAAGATTCTTACTGACATAATAGATCACATGTCCGATACCGTTATCATCTTCTTGGATAAGGACACTAGCTACTGAATAGGTGGACGCGGAGATGTATAGGATGAAGTCTCGATCAAAGTCAGGAGGATAGATCAAGGGAGCAGATGTGAGAGCATGTTTAAGAGCATCAAAAGACTCTTGAGCATAGGTATCCTATATTTCAGAGAAAGTTGTCGTCTCAGCTACGACTGATGTCTGTCACCTACGCAATAGGGCCAGAAACACACGGAAGTTAAAAATTTGAATTTTTGAGGGTTTTGAAGTGAAAAACACCATAAAAATAGGAAAAACAAAAAACTGAAGAGAAACCCTCGGGTCTGAAATAGTTTGATATGCAGGAGTATATAAAACGATAGCGGTCACAAAAGAAAAACCCGTGTGGAGTCGCCAATTGATATCCGAGTCCCTTTGACTTGGACACCTGGTCGACAATGTCGCTCTACGAACTCCATAATGTTACACCCCTGCGGTAACACTAGCTATGTATTTCCCACCACCCCTCATTGTGGGAGACCAGTCAGGAAATACAGATCCTGGACTGTCAGCTCAATCGTGTGCCCCTGCATTATAAAGACCTCATGATCTGGATCCCAATAACTGACAATCCGGGCCAACAAGGGCTCCCCATCTCTCATCAGAGGGTTCTCCATAAATTTCAGAACCCCAAACCTGGCCAATGCATGACAGACACCCTGATCTGCTTGGATTTTCGACTGTAATGTACCTAGGTCTCTCTCTCTCCACTTGATCCGTATATCTGCCATCTCTGCACAAACACATCATCTTTGTCAGTACAGATTGGAAAAACTTCATTCAATCATATAAAACCTGACTCTCTGACCATAACAGCACTGAAATCACCTTCTTCTGATAGGTCACACTTTTTGGCCAACTCTTGGGATAGGTCACACTTTTTAGGCCAAAACCTGCTTCCCAGGTCACAGTTTTTGGCCCAAAAAGTGCGACCCGGCCGTAAAGATGAGGGAGGGGTTTTTCTTGAGATTTGGGACCCTAATATGAAATTTTAATCCATCAAAAACAAAGGATTAGGCCTCTTACCTGCAACTAACGGATCTCAATTCCAACGGTCGGTTTTTCTGCTACGATCGCCGCAAGATTTAGGGCCTTCTCTCCTCTCCACATTCACCACAGCTACACAAGCAAATGAATGCATTTGGAGGGAAAATGCCTTATTAGAAGAGAAACCCCTGCTTTTTCTTTTGCCTGCTGCGACCAAACCGTAGCCCCATTTGACACACCATCTGCACCGTTAGAAATCTCTCACGAAGCACTCAAATGGGTATTTGTTAGTTTTTCATGATTTGATACCTCACCAGGACACATTTTCTCCATGGAAGGTCCAGTCACCTCTCCTTCAAATCGGATTTCCTCACTCACAACACTTGTATTTGGGGCACCACTTTTCCTCCATACTTGTTGTTGTTTGTGTTGATTTTCATCATGAGTTTCCCTCTTGTACTCATGTTTTTATGGTCCCCCATTGGACCTTTACTGTGTGGCATTACCATCGAGTCGCCCTTGTTTAGAGCATCTGAGTTGAGTCATCATTCCATTCATGGAGTCTATCCCAAGTCTCTTTGTACCCTACGATAGTCCTCCATCCTTCAGTGCCTGGTCCCTCTCTCGTGTCACACATGATGGCATTCAGTTCCATTGTCCCTATCCCTCCTGATATGGTGTTAGTTGCTGCCAAGTCATCCATGCCCTTTATGCTCTAACAAGGGAAGTTGTCCATCTGCTACTCAGTATCCCCCATTTCGTCATCCTCATTAGTGTTAGTTTATCAGTCACTCTACCATTTTCCCTCATGCCTTAGTTGAGGATCCCTTATTATCTCACCTACGGTGGACCTCCTTCTATCGACATCAGCTCACTCACTCCAGAAGACAGGTCTAGAGGGCAGTGTACCTTGGTTCTAGCTTCTCCATTCGTTTGGTGCCTTGGATCAGGCAAAGGGATTTATCATTAGCCTTTGACTTGATTGTTTCTCCACTCCAACTCCTTTCAACATGATCGAGATACGTATACTTGATGGTCTAGTGATCCAGCAGCAGCTATTGGTGATTCCCGGGTGTGTGTGAGATGTCTCAACCCTCATGAGGGGGTGTCCCTGCAGGAAGCCCTCCACATGCCTGGATACCTCTTCATTACAGCCTTTGATGCAACTCCATATATTTTATGATGCTGGTCTTAGCCGCTTGTAACACCTCTTTGATTTGCATGTATCAGTCAGATTTTGTGAGCCCTTCCCCATTTATAGGGGGCATTTGGGTTGTATTTGTATCTCATGCACTCAAATATTATTGTATAATTCCTGGCTGTTATCCTAGGAATAGCATGTATGTGGGATTCCTCATTATATATTTTATCTGGCTCATTTTAATGCCATCATGTACTTTATAGTTCGGTCCCTTGTTTACTGGACACACTATTATTTTGTACTTTGTCTCGGTGGGCATAGGTATGCCTCTCCCGCCGCCTTTAGCATAGGTACCATCTCATAAAATAGAGACTTGTTTCACTTGTAAGTCTCATCTCCTCAGGGTCTAGTCCTTTAGCACATTAGACTACCTTACATTTCTCTCTCTAACTTCCCTCTTGATGTCTGGTGATTGAGTTCTTACAACCTACTTTAGTCATATGATTTTCTCTTAACACTCGTACATTGGGAGGAAATCTGTTACACCATTTTTTTGTAATCTAACCTATTATCATTAGATGGACCCAAGTACACCATGTAAGACCAGTTTTACCCTAAGTAAAATTGCTTTCACTATGTGAAATAACTTAGTAAAACACCTTTATTAAGTTGTTTATGGTCTAAACAGGAAACCCCGAAAGGAAATGATAAACAAATCTATATTTGTTTATATTTCTTCAAGGAATAATTAGTTAAACATCAATTTAATTATTATTCTTGGTCATATTTAACCCAAAACAAGAAAATCAATTAAATAAATCCTTATTTATTTGATTATTTCCTAGGAATAGGTTATTTAGTCCTTATTTAAATAATATTCCTAGTTAAATTTGACTAAATATTTTTTAAATAATTAAATAAATAATTATTTATTTAGTTATATTTACACCATTTCCTTAAAATAATAAATAAATAATTTATTTGTTTATTATTTATAAATAAAGGAATTGACCCAAGTCAAAAACCCTTTCCCCTCCAACAAATATAATAAAATATTCCTAAAAGGTGGTTCTAGAATTTCATTAATAATATTTTATTCATGCACCAAAGTTTTAGACCGCCCTAATATTTTATTATAAATAGAAGGGTTTTCCCATTCATTTGTCACCTTTCATTGCATTAGATCACTATGGATCTATACTCTTCGTATGACTTTGAACCATTATCATTGTCATATTCTCCATCATTTTCTTTGTGAGCTCCCTTTGAGTTCTATGTTTGTATCGGTTTTCTACACCAACAAGAGAGAGAAGTTTCAGATCTGAAATGTTGAGGACTTTCAAGAACCCATCCCATTGAGGAGAATTGGAAACACCTTTCTTGTTTTCCTCTCAGGTGCCCCTTTAATATAAAAATTCTTTCAAACATATTGTTCTTGTCTTATCTATTGGATGCATGGAGCAACATTTCATTTTTACTACTTAATGTATTTTTATGCATAGATCTGGATTTGTGCAGCTTTATTTGGATCAACTAACTGCAGATTTGAAGATATTATCATCCATAATTGATGTTAGGGCTATTTGTTATGCGTAGCTAATGTTTCCGTCGTGCATTGGACAGGTTTGGGGTTCTGAAATTTGTGGAGAACCCTCTTATGAGAGTTGGGGAGCCCTTGTTGGCCCGGATTGTCAGTTATTGGGATCCAGATCATGAGGTATTTATAGTGTAGGGGCACAGGATTGAGGTGACAGTCCAGGATCTGTATTTCCTGACTGGTCTTCCACCATTAGGGATGGTGGGAAATACACAGCCAATGTTACCGTGAGGGCGTAACATTATTGAGTTCGTAGAGCGACATTGTCGACCAGGTGTCCGAGTCAAAGGGACTCGGATATCAATTGGGGATCTAGAGAGGTTGGAGTCTCGTGCAGTGGTAGCAGCAGTGTTGCGGATTCTGGGTAGCCAAGCGCTCCATCACATCACAAGAGGGCAGATGATTATTGTAGAAAGTGTGTTGAGTGGGACCTACTATGGATGGGCCTAGGTGATGTTGGTGTCATTGAAACGATAGTTGTTGCTTTGCAAGTGGAAAGTGAACCATGATTGTGCTTATGGGATGGTATTTTGCTCCTTATTTTTTAAGAAGATCCTGACCTTGCGACCTCGTGTATAGCTACCTGATGGGGGTCCGAGAGAACCCAGGATGCGTCGGTGGGGGCGACTACTGTGCTGAGGAGGAGGAGGGGCGGTCAGACGGGTGTTCTGACCAGAGTTATTTGCCCATTGGGATCAGATGTCATTGTACATAGATGACTATCCCTATAGTGGGATGAGTTATTGGGGAGATCTGGACTTGCCGCTTCCGCCGGGTCAAGTATGGGGCCCCAATGGTAAGTGAAAAGTAACTAATAATTTATGTGCATGTGAAAGTTTTTGAATAGTATTTATGGTACTGATCCTTATACTTTTGGTATGCGGATATAGCTCTGGTGAAACCGGCCGGATATATGGGACGACCTGCAGTAGCAGGGACTACAGGTGCGATTGGATCAAGAATGAAACAGAATGAGGATATGGCTGCTCCTCTAGAGGACATCTGTCATAGATGTGAGGGGTTGTTGACCGGTGTTTCGGAGCGCGGTTGGCAAGACTTGGATGAACAATACATAGAGCTATGTATTGGGCTACCCTCAGAATGGCGAGGTGTCATGTGCTGCATGGCGATGACCGGGCAGACTGTGCATGATCTACAAGCTGCTGGAGCAGATCCATTGGCTCGGGATCCTCCAGAGAGTGATTAGATGTAGGGCAGGTGGTGCCCCCTAGTATGTATGTAGGGGCAAGTGGTGCCCCTCAGTTTTGAGTTTGGTTGTTTGTAACATGCTATGGGCATGTCATATGTATCAGAGTAGATGGACTCTAAAAGCATGTTTTATGATATGTATTAGGCATATGTATTGTGTTGATGATTTGAAATGTTATGGTCTTGTGTGTGATAAATGCCAGTCTAGAACATGGTTTGCAATGTTATCTACGTAGTGATTTTATGCTCTAGGTACATGGTTGAAAGTAATGAATCTGAATGCACGTATCAAAAGTTTCACACGTAAATATCGTCTAAACAGGATAGGGTTATGCACATGATAGACACCATTGAGTTGCAAGACAAGAAGCAGGGAATCTAAACGAACGTTCAGATCGAGGATGCGATGAGAAAGGGAATCAACTAAAAGGCCATGTACTGCATCATATTTGGCCTGATTATTGGTGGCATTACCAATCCAGACCCCATTAGAAAGAATGAGGGCATGCGAGGGGGTAAATATGGCCCAAGCAGCCGAGGCGAGATTCCGGGAATAGTGACTTGCCGCATCGGCATAGCCAATATAATGTGTGGACTGGGGGTCCTGCAAAAAAGTGTCATAAGACAAGAAAAGGGAGGAGGAAGAATAAGGATGGCAGCGTGAGTGCAGGGTAGACATCAAACAACAACTATGGGAGGGAGTAGTCTAGGTAGGATGGCTATGACTCATAGACCGACTAGAGGGTGATGTATGAGGGCTATGGGAGGAATAGTTGGAGCTCATGCTGCAGAGAACATCATAGATATGGATGGTATCATCCTGGTTATGTGTGGGAAGGAAAAGGTCGAGGAAACCAAATGACGCTGCAAAGCTACCTAAATCATCAGCATGGGAAGAAAGCCTCACATACGGATCGTCATGAGGGATGAAAGAAGAACAAGTAAAAATATGGTCAAAGGATGCGAAGCTCGAGAATGTTGTCGAAGGGGATTCAAGCAAAAGAGACGGAGTGGATTCAGAGGGAATGTACTTCAAGGGTTGCATGAATGATGATAGGTATAAGAGGGGGGCAGCAGGTTCCGACATCTCAACATCAGGGGGAGGAATGTCAGTGGTATCAGGGAGATCCTTGAGTTTGCTTGACGCATACTGCGCGAGGATAGGAGAGGCAGATTAATTTTTTTCAACCTCGTACTCGCGAATGACCTCTAAAGAGGCATGATAATGTGTGAGGTGAGGAAAATTGTGAGAATAATGGCTATGGACACCACACAGGGCATAGGGTTTGTTGGTGCAAAGAGTCTTGGGTTCTTGGCTGCAGACGAGGAAGAAACAGAGGATTCAGGGACCGAAGATTCAGGGAACATGACTTTAACCATGGGTTTGATATGGGGCAACTTGGGACAAGTATGGGTGGCATGATTGACACCATCACACAAGGCACAAGGCTTGGTGGGTGGAGGAGGGGTAGGTTCAGGTGTGGTGGCCTTATCTTTGGATGCCCCCTTGCGAGCTTTTCCTTTCTTTCCCGTAGCTGTCACAGCATGAGGATGGTCTTGTTGAGGTGCTGGTGGAAATGTAGCGATGGAAGAAGCTAAGGGAATCGATTGAACCAGTGTCAAAGCAAGGTATGGTTTGGGGCTACCTGGTGGGGTTTCGGCTGGAGGCTGAAGATACCAGATGGGTATTCCCAGGGTCAAATTAGGGAGGGGAAGGGTTTCCATGATGGGAACTGAATAGAATCTGGGAGGGGGAGCAAGGAAAGGTATCTGAAAAGCGGGATAATGGCCAAGAGGGGTAGCTCCCAGATTGTTGAGACGTGGGGGAACCGACCCAAGAGGGTATAGAGGCTTAGGTGTACTAGCTGGATGAGAAGGTCCAGAAGGAAGAGATTCAACTAGTTGAGGCAAAGGGCTAGGAGCAGGTTTTGGCGGGTGAGGTTGAGGTTGTTGACTAGCCAAAGAAGGCCACTTAAGGTCAGCCCGAGACAATTGCATCATGCAAAAATTCGCTAAGCTGGGATTAGAGATAGGAGGAGGAGGAAGACCAAGGAAGGTTACAAGCAAAGAGGTGTCATTGTAAACGCTGGGGGAAACACTAGTCAAAGAATCAACGGTTTTCTTATTGGCTACAGAAGAGATGGTCGACTCAGGGGAGGTCCGAGATTTAGGCTCATGATATGTCAACTGGTCAATGGTGACTATATTTCCATTGTGAGGGAAAAACATCTTGCGGTGGACCGCGGATGGGATAGGAGACATGGAATAGGTGTAGATACGCCCCAAAATAATGTTATAGTCAAGAGGAGCGTCGATGACTTCAATGTCAGCGCAAACATTCTTGCCTGCAAGGGTGATAGGACAGTTACGAAAAAGGCCAATGGGCTGGGAGGCGTGGCCATCCCACACATGAAGGGTGATTGTGGAAGGGGCCAGTTTAGGAGATCCGAGTTGTTTCCAAACCAAAGCAGACATCACACATGTAGATGCTCCCTCATCAATAATACATCAAGACACATTAGCATTCCATATTTTGGCTACGATTTGGAAAGAAACGGAAGCAGGAAGGGGATGATGATCTGACTGACAGGCGTCGAAAACGATCAATTGGTCATCGGCAGGATCTACAACGCCCATGGTGGATAGTAGAGCCTTCCTTTGAGAAGGACACGACTTGAGGAGTTCCAGTGTTGAAATGGCAGCAGGAGACTGTGCCAAATCATCTACTACGCTATACGAATGAGCAGCTCAACCAGAAGCAGCATTTCGGTGTAATGGGCCCTTAGGAACCTTGATAGGGACCTTGACTTTGGGTTGAAGGATCTGCAAAGGATGATTTGGTGTTGAAAGAGGCTCTCTAGGACCTGAAGAAGGTGACTCGTAGATAGAATAAGTGGGAGGCGTGGGGTACTGACGAGACCAAGTTTGAAGGTTAAGGTCGATGGTGAGAGGTTGGTTAGAAGTCATCATGAGAATCTGGTAATCAGAGGAACCAGAAGGGGAAGGTTGAGTGGTTACCGGGGCATGAGGAGGTTGAGTAGCCACGAATCCTTGTTGAGGGAAAGGATCGGTAAACACGACTGGTTGAGAAGTAGCCGCATTGGGGGGAACAGGAGGGGAGGTATGCTATCCCCGCAATGTAGCCTAAGACTCCCACATATGTCGCATCTGTGGTAATAGGGGACAATCATGAGTGTAATGACCGTAAACACTGCAACACGAACAAGGCTTATTAGTGTGAAGAGGCCTGTCCGGCTTGGGTTGAGAGCCCTGTGGCTGGTTAGCAGTGTTAGAATCAATACTTTGAGGATTGGATCCATGATTACCAAGGGCAGATTGATTTTGATTGCCTTTCCGATTTCTTTGAGAAGAAGGAGGATTAGGTGCACCCACCAATGCATCCTGGGTTCTCTCGGACCCCCATCAGGTAGCTGTACATGAGGTCGCAAGGTCAGGATATTCTCAAGAAAGAAGGAGCACAATACCATCCCATAAGCACAATCATGGTTCACTTGATGCTTGCAAAGTGACAACTGTTGTTTCAATGACACCAACATCATCTGGGCCCATCCATAGTAGGTCCCAATTAGCACACTCTCTACAATCATCATCTACACTCCCGTAATGTGATGGAGTGCCTGGATGCCCAAAATTCGCAACACTGTTGCTGCCACTGCACGGGTCTTCAACCTCCCTAGATCCCCAATCAATATCCGAGTCCCTTTGACTCGGACACCTGGTTGAAAATGTCGCTCTATGAACTCCATAATGTTACGCCCCCATGGTAACACTGGTTGTGTATTTCCCACCATCCCTAATGGTGGGAGACCAGTCAGGAAATATAGATCCTAGACTGTCAGCTCAATCCTGTGCCCCTGCACTATAAAGACCTCATGATCTGTGTTGGTCATGAGTTACCATTAGTTATTCCTGGGAGTTAACTTTTGTATAGACATGTATCGAATGTTAGGGTAGATGATGAAGCATTTAGAAGGTTGGGTAAAAAGAGACCAGGATGTGACAAGTGTTTCAAATAAATCAAAGCATGTATACAACCAAAATCCAAAACATAAAACAAAAAGCAAAGGTACCGTAGAAAGGCGCAAATATATGGTGCAAAAGATGAAAAAATGAAAACTGTTAAGAGATCAGCCGCATCCCAAATGAGCACGTGAGGAAATTCCCCATATGGGAAATTCTGCGGGGTTTAAGAGGTGGAAGGGAGGATAGACCCATACCCCCACGGAATTATGTTGAAGCGTCATGGCGTGGGTCCAAAGTAAAGAGCGACGTGGAAGATCAAAGCATTGGGATTTTGGTAACGTGGGCCCTAAAGACTAGTACACAGTATATTTAACCCGGCTCACGAATAAGAGGTTTCGAGAATCCTATGGTTCATTGCAGCAAAAAGGTAAGGTATGTCTCTAGGCTAGCTGGTACAGAGGCCCATACCAGTATTAAACCCGGCACACGGTGTTCACATGTCCCCGGCTGACGCCCAATCCCTACGCGCCGCGTGCTCCACTGTCATCGTCCTTACAACACTTTCCCCCCATTTATTTTACCCATTCCCCTTTTAACCTCAGAACGCTCTATCGTAAAATAAAAGTCTTACCATAGTTTACTCCAGTAAAAGTCGCAGGTCTTCCAGCTACGGTATAAACTAGGTGGGAATCGGAGCCACAGTCTACACAGTCGCTATCAACACCCCTGCATCATTTTCTTGAGTATATTTCCCTGTTGCACAGGTATTCCGTCCCCCATTTACTCTCTGATTTCCTTTCTTCTTTTAAAGGTTTTATATGTCAATCATGGGAAGGGGCATGCCCAAGAAAGCCGAAACAGAAACCCCTCAGGTCTGAGAAACTAGAAACCATCCTGGGTTTGAGCCTTTCATCGACCTGCAAGCCAGAATCCATGACCCCCAATACCCTTTTCACATCAGCAGCATTAAACCCGTGCTTTTTAGACGACATGTTGAGAATAGAGACCGGTACTGGGTGGTTGTATCTGGTTTATACCATCAAATTACTCCACAAGTCTATTCTATCGTTGATTTTATTTGTTGGCTCAGAGATGCTTATGATGAGCAGCGGGGCACGTTTACCTCTTCTCAAGGGAATAAGATATTTTCTCTTTCCCATGACATTATCAGGCAAGCCCTTCGCTTTCCCACCAGTGACACATATATCAGTTTCAGCAAAGTGGCTTTGACCTCCCATTTCACCAAACTTCCATCGGAGCACCAAAATGACTTCATTTCCTCGGTCACCAGCAACCAAGCTACTTCACTTCTCGCTGCAAACCCTTTCCCGCTGAGCCTGTTCAAAGAGGAAGTGCAACCCATTCTCGCACTCATCGCTGGTCTTTTAGGTGTAGGCGCTTTGGGGGAAATCACTAGGGTATGTGTTTATTTCTTGTGGTTAATGTCTAAAAGGGGGGAAGTGTTAGATATCACTGGTTTCCTTGCAGCTAACATTCAGACCCAGTTCTAGGAGCTTTCAGAAGCTAGCCACTTCCGTTTTTGTTCAGTGGTCTTCTATATTTTCTTATATCAGCATGCTGATAAGTTTGAGGGTTTGGGTTTAGATAGGGTATATGGCATGAATTCCCAACCCCGACCACTTTTCGACTGGAATTTTTCTATATGCCAATTACCTAAGGGGGAGGGCTATTCCAGTTTTGTAAATAATTTCATGTTCATTGCCGATACTATTATCCATGATTCACCCTCACCTAGAGTTTTCCCTGAGATGAAGAGCTAGCTACAAGCCGGAAAATCCCAGAGCACTGGGGACTGGTATCTATTCAAAAATTACACTGAAATTTGGGTCTACGGAGCCGAGGTTTCCCCTTACCAGCTGCCTGTGTTTCTTGTTCGACGAGTATATGCGCTGGAGTACATTCGAAAAACCCTCAAGGTTGACCAACTCCATTTTGTCCCTGTAAAGAAGGGTTTCATCCTGAGACTCCCCATCAAAATCGGCCCATTTTTTGTGAATTTGAGACATGCCCTTCCCATTGTCGAGAAAATGTTGCAAGGCCTAGACCTAAGGCTGGGAAAGGGTTGGGCCTATGATCCTTGGGAAATTATCTCAAACAAAAGAAAGAGGAACAAGTCAGCACCTTATATACATGAATCAAGGCTGTTCATGGAGTGGAGGGCTAACCTTGAAACTTGGCCTTTGATTTCGCAGATGGAGAGAGATTCATCTGCCACAGGGGAAGAAGAGGACGTCAATAAAGGCCAAGGCAGGGAAGAAGCAGGTACCTCAGGAGCAGGTTCTCCCCTTCGCAAAAAGCAAAAAACAGCCTCTACTGAGGCAGAAGTCATAGGGGAAGAGAAACTGCTAGAACTGTTCACACCGTATGGTCATTTGGACAAGAGTAAAGCCGGGATAAAAGTGCTGAGAGATAGTACCACCTCTTCCAACTTTTCGGAAGTCTCACAAGCCATCGGAGATCTTACCTCA